>JAZHYW010058466.1:0-37607 GCA_037355805.1 Ixodes ricinus
CCGCACGCCATCTGTATGAGAGGTCGACTTTTTAAAACTTTTTCCGTGGAACCAGATACGATCGCATATATTTTACATTTTGAACGTAAATAATGACATCTGGGCAGTAATAATCGGGAAAAGTTTTCACTATTGCTATACGAGCAATTAGAGTGCGAACCCATCACTTGGCGAATGGTTATCGATTGTTCCTATTGGGAGACGTTTGCGACCCGATACCTTCTTAATATAATTCCTCACTAATCGGGGGTGACAAACGTCCGTCGTTAAGCTTTGACGACGGTATACACGGATGCGGTGACTCGCCTTGTTTGTTCAGTCACCGACTTGAGACCTGTATTACCATAGTGCCTGAACCCGTCTCCAACAGGTGTGTCTAGCGTCCTTCCCGCCAATGCGTTGAAAGTGGCCCCGAAATGGCAACAAATGACGTCACAGAAGCCGGCGTCACGCTGTCAGCTGTCGCGATCCTGGCGGTTGGTTGCGTAGAAATGTTGCTGAAACGCACGAGCGAACGCGAGTGTCAGACTGTCGTCGCTGCATCCCAACTCCTGGCTGCCGAAGCTTGCGGGCACTGTCAAACTGAAGAGCGACCTGCAGCAAAACAGGCGTCTGCTACGTACGCCACCGCTAATGACGTGACACCGTCAGGATCGTGACCGGCGAGAGCATGACACTTTTGTGACGTTATCAGGCGAAACTCGAGGGACCGCTTTTTAGATGCGGAGCATCTCTTGTTCGGGTCTATGTCCCGCGGCGTCGGCGTCGTCCGCACTCACACTGCGCATGCGCAGCTCTCCTCCTTCCCTCTCTCCAACAGCTGCGCGTTACTCTCTCCGCTCTCTCTCTCTCTACCAGCTGCGTGCACTTCGCGTGCGTTCGCTTCTACTTACACCGCGCGCGC
This sequence comes from Ixodes ricinus, assembly GCA_037355805.1. Classification (NCBI taxonomy): domain Eukaryota; kingdom Metazoa; phylum Arthropoda; class Arachnida; order Ixodida; family Ixodidae; genus Ixodes; species Ixodes ricinus. The sequence continues at coordinate 905 of JAZHYW010058466.1, forward strand.
ATGCGCAGCTCCCTCCTCTAGTCTCCTCTTATTCAAGTGTGAATATAAGCAGCGGTAGCGCGCTGCGCGCGTTCCCCCGGAGGAGTGAAAGGAGGATAGTTTTGGGCGCGCGGGTCGCAGCGCCACGCCAGGGCTTTCGAGTGGGGTGGGCTTTCCTCGCAACTCTGCGGCTGTCGTGTGCTAGCGTTTCTCGGCCGCTCGCGTCCGCCACAGCCCAAATCCGGCCGGCCAAAAGAAATCAGTCAAGAAGGGAATAAATTAATTACGATCCGCGATGCTCCACATCACCCCATAATTCCCCTCGGGAAGATGGTGTAATTTTTTTTTGGTCCCTCGGCCAACGCCGCAATTTAACGGACTGCGGAGCTTTACCAGGATCCTGGGGATTCGCCACGCGCTGTATTTCTTGAGGGGTAAGTGACCTTGAAGACCACCCTCACGACATCCGTCAATCACCTGCTTCATTGCATTTGAGCGTACAGTAGCGAGTCAAAGAAGACCCACGAAGGCAACGACTGAGGTAGAAGGCCCTGCGGACTGCAGTCGATTCGCCCAATAGCACAGACTGGAAGACAGGATGCATGCTACTGAAGGTCAGATCAGTGAAGGCCCGCTAAACATGGCTTGCATTTAACGGCATCGCTCCTTGCTGGTTGTCGTTGCTACTTGTTCTGGCCGAGAAAAGAAAGTCAGTGGCGCAAAACACATGTTGCAGAAGGTACGCCTTCAGTAGAAATGTCGCTGCTCTGACCTTCAGTAACAAGGTTGGAATGGCCGCTGATGTGACGCCAATGCAAGCGATGCATATAGGCCCGTTTCTCTCGGGCAGGGGGCCCAAGCGCTTCTGCGAGACGCGAAAAAGTAATGCTGGTCCCACCATCCACGCGATACCACCATAAAGCGGCGCTGTAACATCCGATCATGCACGTCTGTCAGCAACTGTCCATGCGCGGTAACAAAACGTATAAAAAATATAATTGAGATTAAAAGAGGAATTAGGTCGCGGCCTCAACGTCCCCACAAACATTCCTTTCAACGTCTATTGTTTGTATTCTTTTCTTTCATAGCCTCCTTGAGCAAGTATGTTTCACTTTGCGTGACAGGGAAGCCGAAGCTACAAGCAAAGCATGTTCCCCTGAACGATTCTCGCATTGCACGAGCACGTGTGCTTGGCAGGGACACTGAAAGCTCTAACTCGCTCTTGACGCCTTTGGATACGCTGGGCACTCATAATGGAATGGGGTATAGAAAACTGTAGTGGGGAAGTCTAACAACTCAAATTAAAAACGCGACCTAACATTTTTTTCTTTTTTTGCTCGCCTGGAGCATTGCTCAAGTCTTGAGAGGTAACAGGGCCACAGGGAGAATTCACTGGACGCCATGTTTGGAGTGCTTTGTTCACTACGTATGCACAGAACGATGCTAAGACCGGCAATCTTGAAGACGTGGACCGCACGTTTGCGAAGGAACTGTGGAGGCCCTCCGTCAGCGCGCGCTCAGCAGCCACGGACTCAGCTATGTCCGCAAGTGAATACTTCCTATAGGTGCATTGAGAGCATAAAGAGCCTGCGGACACCCTTCTACACCCTAAAAGATCTGGAGCGTCTGCACCTCCCGCAAAGTACTTGGAAGAGTTAATCACTGCAATCTATGCAGGGAGCTCGGCGAATGACAGGGCTGAAAATATATCTAAACAATACACTGCCTCCACTGCGGCACTAAGCATGACGTGTCACCATGCTCAATGACACATCAGCAGAAAGCTTTTTCTTTTTCTTGGGGGGGGGGGGGGGAGGGTTACATTATACTCAAAAAGTGATTACATACTCAACTCCGACGTGACCATCTTCTGTTTCCGGACTCTCCATGGAAGCTGCACCAGCAGACGGAGGGACATTGACGATGTCCTCAGGGACGAGGCAACTGGCAGGACGCCCCTCGGGATCCTCACGATCGGACTCGAGTTGAGGACAGTCATCAACGAGATGAGGGTAGACTCTTTCTGTCGCGATCACCCTTTAAATCAAGAGGATCGGGACCGTGTGGTTCACTAGTCTTGTCTCCACGGCGCTCGTCGATGCTGATCATGATGGTGATCAGGACCTCCATCATGATGGTGGGGGTGATCATGAAGGTCGAGGTGTTGGTTGTGACGGTGGTGGCGCTGATGACGACGATGGTGGTACATGCGATGACCGTGACTACGAGGCGAGAGGGGTCGTTGGTCCATCTGTGCCGGCCGGTCTTTAAGAGGGCGTCTGTCTCCTAAAAGTTGCTGGTCCGCTCGGAGGACGCTGATCGCTTTGAGATTGTGGGTCCGTTTGGGATGCGAATGTTGTTTGAGTTTGTTTGCTTTGAGGCAGGTGGTGAGTTTTAGGTTGATTGGCTTGGGATTGTAGTTTGAGTTTACGTTGTAAGTCGGGTTCCACTCGAAGGTCAGCCTGAAGGTGCTGGTCTGTTTCAAGGTACTGACCAGTTTGAGGTTGCTGATTAGATTGCACTTGTCTCTCCGCAAGAACTTGCTGGCAAGGGTTTCTAGGATCCTGGTCATTGCGAAGACCCCGCTCGGTTTTAGGAATCTGACCGGCTCGGGACTGGTCGAATAGAACATGCTCTTCGTTCAACTTCTCCAAATCATGCTGAACGTGTTGGTCGGTTTGGGGCTGATGTCGTGGGACAGTTTCATGTTGAGGGTCAATTCTAGGTTTTTTGTTGGCTTCAAAGTGGTCCACGGCTTGAGGTTGGCAGTCCGCTTGACCTTGGCGGTTTGCTGAGAACTGCTGTTTAGTGAGAGAGTTGCTGGTTAGGGTCATCTGTAGGAAGCTGCTCATCACGGACGAGCTGCGACATGACACTACCACAGGAATGCGTTCCAAATCCAATGAACGCACGCACTGGATGGTCCCGTGACTGCTGAGATCTTTCACTTCGTCTACTAAGGCGGTGATAAAACAGAAAAGCGAAAAGTCCGGTAGCTCGCGCGGATCACTAATGCGAACATGCGGATTTCTTATGTTAACCCGCCCATACCGACGTTCATTACTGTTCATTATTGTACAGTCGCCGCGGGAGTTAATAGCTCCACGCGAGCGTGCGTTTTTCCGAGGGCGCTTGCCTGGTGGCTTTCGATAGAACTGGAGATGACGTCAGGGCGAGTCCATGCGAAGTGGACGGGGAAGTCGTCTCAATTCAAGGGAACCTTTGTTATCATCCGCACGTCCACACGCCTGAGTGTAGTTCGAATGAAAAGGAAGATGATTCTGCAGAAGTCAAGATCGCCAAGCACGAATGACACGGCAGTTTGAAAAGAGGAAGGAAATACGTCTTATTTCTAACTTCTCCAGAATCATCTCCCATTTTCATTCAACCTACGCTCACCCGCAGGCAGATGATAGCAACAGTTCCCTTGAGTTGAGCGGCTTCCCCATCCACTCCGCATGGACTTGTCCTGACGTCATCTTTGGATTTATCGGCAAGTCACCAGTCGAGCACTCGTCGAAAACTACGAACGCGCGCTCGCGTGGAGCTATCCAGCTCCCGCGGCGGCTCTTATACTGCCACAGCTGCGGATTCATCAAAGTAGGGTGTCTCAATACCCTTCTCTTTATGGTCATTGCATCCTTTGTAGCGTACCAGATGCCGACAGCACGCGTTCACAAAAGACTACAAAAATTTGCCGAAGACAAAATGTCGCCACAGCACAGTCAACGCTAAGAGCGCGTGCAGAGGACGCTGTTTCAAGCGCCGAAGACGCAAAATATAAGTGTTCGGAACAAAATCGTCAGATGTCATCCCTAAGCAAAGCGCACATGAAGGCACGTACCTACAATAAAGAAGCTGCGCGCCTGCTCGCGCTCGCATCTCATCATTATGAAGTTTTAGAATAAAGGGGGCCCCATGCTACGTCCACGCTTTGGGTGCCCCAAACAGCTTTGGACGCCGCACTGCGCATGCGCAGAACTCCTGCGCATGTGAAATGCTACACCCTAAGCTGTTTGGAGGATCCCAAAGCTTTAGGGCCCCTATTCTAAAACTTCCTGCATTAACGATAATAATCTCCGAGAAGGGGAACAAGGGGGACAAAGGACAAACATAAAATCTCAAAACACAGCTAGGTGACTAGTGTGCGACTGAAAAATTCCGCCTGGTCCTGGTATCGAACCAGGGACCTCTCCACTTCCGGCGGAGCGCTCTACCAACTGAGCTAACCAGGAGTTAGAGGTCAGCAGAGCAAACGGGTTTTAACAGTTGCCACAGTCTAACACCAGCAAAGGTGAACGGCCCGCATTTTAAGGTTTTGATGATACGGCAATTCATGCAAAGTGAAAGCCTCGTCCTGCCGCGGCGAGACACAGCATTTGCCATGGCATCACTATCGCCAGAAATGCGTCTCCTCTCATTGATCCTATTTTTTGTGCGGTGCAGCAGACAAAAAATCTCAAAGACCATTCTCCGGCAAAACGGCAAAACCGATCTTGACGGTGTCAAAGAAAGGACTCGTGCAGCGAGGCGCCGTCCGTGCATTCTCATGAAAACAGCAACAACAACAAATGCTCTAGCTTGGGGCATTTTGACATTTTGTGCTGGTGTCGCTGGTGCTGGAGTTGAACCCATTGAAAATACATTTCGCGAAAAACTGCCCTGTCAAATTTATTTACACAAATAGCGAAATATAACATTTAGGCTTCCCTCTTAAAACTAAACTAGACAACACCACCAGTACGTTCTACCATCCGCTTTGCCACTTTTATCACCTAAGTAAATTTAATTTGATTGCCTCAAAATGCGCTCCATAACAGTCAAAATGGTAATATTTATGGATCTTATTAAAAATCATCAGCACTATTAGCGGAAAATCCAAGGTCCGTACAACCTTCATTACATCTTTAATGAACCTAAATAAATATGAAAGCCGTTTAGAACTCCCTGTAACGCCGGAATAGAGCGCAGCTCTTGAGGAGGAGGATGGAAGGGTACTGAGGGATAGGTGACTCCCTGAGGTCACGTGACCTCAGGGGGGGGGGAGAGGTAACTCTCATAACCCTCGTGAGGGTAACCCTCCTGGCCGTCGTGAGAGTAACCCTCGTGACTTTCGTGAGTGTAACCCTTTGTGGGTAACTAACCCTCGCAACCCTCGTGAGGGTAACGCTCGTGACCCCCGTGAGGGTAACCCTCGTGATCCTCGTGAGGGTAACCCTCGTAACCCTCGTGAGAGGTAACCCTCGTAACCCTCGTGACGTCATTATGGGAAACTACCCAGAATGCAACGCGCGGTTACTCCGTCGCGTGCAACGCGCGGTTACGCCGCTTGCATGCAACGCGTTGCATGCAAGCTTTGCATGCGCGTTGCATGCAACGAGCGGTTACGCTGACGGCGACGCCGACGGCGACGCCGTTCAAGCCGGCACGGGCGCCTAAGAGCTGCGCTCTAATATTCAATACTCTAGTTCATTTCTGAAACTGAGGATTGTGTAGCGAAATTTGCACATGCAGTGACGTGCAGGTGAATCCCCCTTAATCTCGCAAATACTGCAAAACCCGCCCTGTGTACTTCGTTTCAGCTTAAGTCCAGGCTCAGCCGATAGCTACAAGCGCGAGCATGTCGCCCTGAACTAGAGTGTACTATACTTCGTTTCAGCTGGTCCAGACGCAGGCGATGCTACAAGCGCGAGCTCCGGCTTTCAGCGTCCCGGCCAAGCACGCCGCTCGTGCAATGCAAGCACTGTTCAGGGCCACACGCTCGCGCTCGTAGCATCGGCTGCGTCTGGACCCAAGCTGAAACGAGTGAATCATTGTAGTGTTTGGACCGGCGCGACTCGACAATGGGAACTTGAGAGCTGCGCGTGCAGACAACAATCGCGGCGCTGCAGTCGACAGGGCAGCAGATAGTCGCTGCAATCCGCACGTGCCAGCGCACGCGCGCGTGCACCCAACGCTTCCCCGTATTCTAGTACACTGTATACCTGAACAGTGCGTGCACTGCACGATCACGCATGCTTGGCAGGGACGCTAAAAACCCAGAGCTCGCTCGTGTAGCTCCTGCTACGCTCACACTTCAAGTGAAATGGAGTATAGTTCAGAACCTGAAAGGTTTTAAAGGCTATTTGCACACTGGCGCAACCACGTTTCAACTCACCCGAGGAAGAGCGAAAACTGGCGGACAACTTTCCGTGACTACGCAAGTCAACGCGGTCAGGCTTTGACTTTCAAGTACCGCCAACCATTGTTGTGGAAACGCGCAGGACACGTGTCACGAGCGTGTGCTGCGCCGCCATTTGCTTCCAGGGCCGCTCGAGACTCGGGCCTCGTGCACTGGAGCATTTGACGCTACTTGCGAGGCAAAGGCAAGCACATCGAGGGGCTTTAGATGTCAGGTAGAAAACTCGCGTTGGAGGTGGAGAAACTACCACATTCTTCACCTGTCACCGACCATGCAACACTTCATTGTTTACGAAGCCACAGCCCAGTGTGGGATCTACCTCAGCCCACCAGGGGTGCACGTCAGTCGCTTCGAAGGCGAGCGAATCTCACCTGCCATACGCACGAACCGCTGCAAATGGCGCCAGCCAGAAGCTGCTTTCTGCAGAACGCCTCAGTGGTGCCCCCTTATGCAAGTATGTGCATCGTGCGTGTGAATGTAGCTTTTGCAAGCACAATTGAACGTACCTGCCCGCGCATGTGGACACAAGCCGGCGGCAAGATGACCTGCCTGCAATCGCTTATTGGGAAGGAGTTGGAACAGTCACGCCTCTAGCGGCATGCTGCATCTGTGGAGAAAACAAATTTTCTTGCTTGTTTTTGATCCGAGAAATCGAAGATGACGATTCGAAGGCCGTTCCTCGTGCGACCAATGCACTGGTCAGAGCGAAGTGCTCCTGCCCAGACCGTCCTAGGCGAGCTTCGATTTCTTCGTTATGCAGTGTGTTAGTAAACACCGGCTGTGGGGACCAGTGGCGTCACAAGGGGCGGGGGGGGCGGACCGCCCCGGGCGGGGCTCAAGGGGTGTCGAGGCGGGCCACGAGAGCGGGGGCGGGAGTACGGTGGGCCACGCGAGAGCGGGGGAGTCGCGGCGGGCCACGCGGCGCGGGGGGGGGGGGGGGGTGTCGCGGCGGTTTACCGCCCCGGGTGCCGCTTGATCCTCGCGACGCCGCTGGTGGGGACAACAAGTTCTTCGATAAAGCGAATCCTATAGTTCTACTCTCCTGCCCAATAGCGTGAAATCGTAATGCGATTTCATTATTCGATGTACGAAGAGCGTGTTATTGCGGGTCAAGATTAAAGAAAGAATAAACATGTGGGAATAAAAATATTAAACATGTAAAATCAAATATATGCGTGCGTCGCCTCTCAACTACGTGTTTATTCTTTCTTTAACCTTGATTTCATATTCCTTATTTTAATTTCGTCGCCTCTCGAAATGAAATCCCGTTTATTAACTAAAGTGGCGGTTTTTAGATTGTGTTTGGTGTATTATGAACACTTTCTATTTAATTTGAAGGCTTTAGGAAACCGCTATTTAATAACCGATACTACATTAAAAATATATATATATATATCCCGCACCTGGAATTTGTTGGATGACCACCGACTCTGTCCAATGTCAACACACTGACTTAGTTCCTTTATTCACTCATCATGTGCTCTCCTTCTGAGAGTAATAATGCAACAAAACCATATAAACTGGAGGGCCGATATTCAATCTTTTTCACAGAACGCTGTCGCTCTTTCTAAAAAAACAATCAACTCCTATCTTATTAAAAAAGAACGGACATCATCAATCTATAGCAAGAGTAAATTTTCGCTGAAAAATTATATACGCATATATTGCCACCGCCTTTCCTTGTGGCTTTTATTTTTAGCGCGTTTATACTTCTACGAATATTGATGTCTAAGTGCCCCACCTTGCCAGCTCTTGCGGGCTCACAAAGCAAAGGATCAAAATAAATGAACCGTAACTGAATTATTTCTTAGCGGGATTCTAAGTGACCACGCAGCGTAAGGACGGAGCACGCAACGCAGACGGATAACCGCAAGGGAACCCTCGGAGGATGAATCCGGAGCGGAATCTTCACTGGTCCGCCGCCCGACCCATGACGGACGGCGCAGACTGCGTGCCGGTGGGGTGCAGCGAGCTTCCCGCCATTCTCGTGGTGGGTGCCGAGCCCTCCGACTCGCAGCCCCGACCGTCCACGGGTTCGGCACCTGCCGCCCGAGCCGATGGCGGTTGCCCCGCTTGACCGAGACCTCTGTTGCAGGTGGAGGACATGCAAACGACCGGAGGCGAAGAAGGTTGAGAATTCGACGACACGGAAGGTACATCCGACGTCACGATCGGTCTCACTATACATCGTTCCAGACGCAGCCTAGGATACGAGCTAATGGGACCTATCGGGCAGCATGGAAAGCGCAAGTCACTGGGCCTTTTTACTTTATGGTTGGTTTAGTCGATGATAGTACCCGTACAGAAACATGACAGAACGCCATGATGGTGCTCTTTTGACGCTGTCTGATTGGCCCTGTCAGCTCGTAGCGTCGGTGGCGTTTTATACGTATATACTGACGACGTGCGCGACCAAGAGCGTCGCTGCTGTCGGTCGGTCGTCGGTCGGCCTAGCGGGCCTGTATTACAGAGAGATTCCAACTGTTCGATCGAGGTCACGTGGTGTATATGGGCCGCATTTGCAGCACGAGCTGCGAGGAGGTAACTAAAGTGATGATCGTCTGCGAAATTTCTCCGGCTTTCCATCCTGCTCTCCTCGCCAAGAAGAAAAAAGACGCAGCGCATGTGCGCTTGTAAACAGTCTCCGCAAGAGGCATCCGCCATTGAATTTCAAATGCCCCCATGGTTAGAGATGAACCCTCTCCACAATCTACAGGGTGATTCAAGGAGACGCCAGGCTCTTTAAATCGACCGCAAAATTCGGTCTATTAACCTATCGCGCTACGATTTTGTGCAGCGTTTCCCCCAGATATTGCTTTTTTTTTGTAAAATTCGCAAAGAGCAAATTTACCTGAGGAAAAAGTAAAGAAGAAAAGGCTTAGCTCCCATGGAAACGCAGCGACGCCACCGGTCTTGAAACAACACGGCGCCGTTTCGCACGGGAGACAAGAGATGGCGCAAGCGGTCGCGACGCCAACTGCCGCCAACGAACGAACATACGACGCCGAGAGCCGGCGTCTTTAGCAGACAAGGAGCTGCAGTTCCTTGTTGTTACCGCGCCTGTTTTTGTTTCTGCGACTGTCGCCGCCTGCGGAACGCGCGCCGCATTTGAGTCGGAAAGATCGTCTGCTAAACACGCCGGCTCTCGGCGCCGTATGCTCGTTCGCTGGCGGCGTTTGTTGCGCCATCTCTTGTCTCCCGTGCGAAACGGCGCCGTGTTGTTTGAAGACCGGTGGCGTCGCTGCGTTTCCACAGCAGCTAAGCCTTTTTCTTTCTTTACTTTTTCCTCAGGTAAGTTCGCTCTTTGCAAATTTTACAAAAAAAAATGAACCATCTGGGGACAACTGCTGCACAAAATCGTAGCGCGATAGGTTAAGAAACCGAATTTTGCGGTCGATTTAAAGAGCCTGTCGTCTCCTTGAATCACCCAGTACAGGCTCACTACGTCGGCCGCGATTGGCCAACAGATCGTTATGACGTCCCTAGCAGAATTTAGTTCGCCATCATCGAGGGTTGGACGATGTCGCGGTTGGGCGTCCGGTGGCTATTGGCGATTCCAGCGAAATCGACGCCGCGGAGCGGCAACGCCGAGAAGCTCAAGAGAGGAGGTCGTTTCGACTACTGTCGTCTGCTATCGCTATTTGGTTCTCGTAGGCAGCACAGAAACAAACATCGTTTCCAGAAATTATTTCTATGCATCCGCCGTGTCATTCCTACGCACTCACTAGCAGAAGGTTTCTACCGTCAGAAAATCGCTTTGCTTTCATATGCGACACTGATTTCACGCTGCAGTGCAAGAAATGTATATGGTGGTCCGCATGTTGAACGACAAAAACGACCTCCTTTCGTCCACCATTTCGCCTGTCGCGAATAGCCTGTATATGACCCTGAGAACTTAAACAAACGCAGGGCGTAGCCTATTAAATTAACGCTTCTTGTTCTGTTCTTCGTCGTTCTGATCCGCTAACGCCGCCATCTCATTGGCTGGTAAGTGATACTAACTTAATCTGATGCACGGGACGCATCGCGCTCTGCGCTTTTGAGCCGTCAGTGACCGTACAAGCTTTCATCGTGCTCCTTGCGCATCATCGAACTCGTCGTTCAAAAATGACGCTAAATAGGATAGTCACAATATGGAACATCACGGCGAGGCAAATCCTGAGTCGTGACGTCACGGATAGGAACCATAAGAGGGCGCCACCTGAACGTTTCGGCGTTAATACAAGACCGTTTGAACGGGATTTTGCAAACAGCCGAACCTCTACAGGACCAGCGAGCGAATGCGAGTGTCTCAGCTAAGGTATACAGTGAGTATCGCGGTTCGCGCGAACAAGGAATCGGCGCTGTTTTGCATTGTACTCATAGCGATTTACACCGAATTTCGCTGCCCATCTGGCTGTTCCAAATGAGCACATTCCGCCATACTCGTTGTTTTCACAGTAACGTTTCATTCTGGAGAGAAAAACATAGACAACCAACGATTCCTTGTTCGTGGTAACTGTGTCGCTCTCTAGTGAACAACGTGCCCTCGATCGGTGGAATTAGTGCGAGGAGCTGCAGCGTGCCTCATTCTGACGCTCTTATTAGGGAGTTTTCGTAGACCGCGCTGCCCCCTCCGCTAAGCGTTCCGCAACAGAGAAGTTGCTACTGCACCTGCGCGCCGATAGCCTTGACTGTGGAGTTCCCGCTATCTGTGGCAGGGTTGCGGAGCGGCCTTGCAGGACGGCGAAAACGATCTACGAAAACTCCCTATTGACTCACAAAGGGGGGGGTGGGGAGAAGCAGCGTGATTTTCGCCACTTCCCATATTCTGATATCATGCGCAATAAACTGGCAGTAGCTCGTTCAGGAAACTATCGTCGGCGAGCGGTTAAGAGTTCAGGGAACGTTCCTCCCTCCTCCTCCACTTTAGCAGACCGAACACTGGCAGGAAGTCGCCTCCACTCCAGCATTTCGCTTTGCTAAAGTGAAAAGGGAGGAGCCTTCCACTGAACTCTCAGCCGCCCCCTGGCGGAGGCGCTGCGTTAACGTTCGTCCGTTTATGAAACGACGAAAGCAAGAACCCATCTCACGCGTCGTCTGCGAGCGGCACTGCAGGAAACGCAGTTCGAAGCAACGAGACCACCGTCGGCCGAGGGTCCGAGGACTGCGCGGTTCCCTTCAGGGTTACCACGAGCTCCGGCGCCTCCGGCGGTGCCCGGTGATCTTCCAGAAACAGCTCCAGGTCCGCCGTCCGGTCGCGCCACTGTTGAATGGGAAGGAAACTCGTCCTGCGTGATCGAAGGAGCGGCAACCATGTAAACAACGAGTGCTGGGTCCTCTTGCGGTGGACCTGCTACATTGACTGCGTGGAAATGCAACATGGTCTTATCGTCTCTCCTTAGCCAATGAGACAGCGACATTAGCCGATAAGAACGTTCAAGAACCAGTCAGAAAGCAACAAGCGTGAACATATTATAAGCCCCACTCTGCATTTCTTAAGATACCGGCGACCATAACATTGCTTGTCCTCGATGGAGAGTATATAATATTCAACTGAATTAATTGAGACTGACCCTTTAGTGAGTTTCGACGTCCGCGCATTTTCGATCAATAATTTTTTTTTATTTTTTTTTTCAGAGGATGTAGAGTAGTAGTTATGGCGACATGACCAGCCCTCTGTTGTGTAGGCGGAACTCTGCTTTTTGTTTGCGTGTATAGCCTTTCTTGAAAACGCAACTCGAATCGAATGTGGGCGTTCTTTTGATCCTCAGTACGTCGCTGGGACGTGCCGCAGCGAAAAACTGACCGTTATATTTTCGAGCAGCTGGAGGTCTTTTGACGGGAATGAGAACTGAAGCTTCCTTTGAACGAGACCCAAGATCGCGAATTTAAGATGGCAGCCACGCCACGGCAACAGTGAAATCATTTTGTAATGAACCTAGTTACCGTACCAGGCACGGATCACCTCGAAGATGAGCCAGAAGGCGGTCTGAATCAGGAGCGCGACCAGCACCAGGAGTAGACGAACCAGCCTTTGCCCGAGAGGTAAGACATGGCGTATGTCCAGGCGAATGTGAGGACCATGACGTCACCGAGGCACATGATGAAGTGAATAATCATTTTAGCCACGTGGCCTCGTTCGTCCGGATCGGAGAAGAACCGTTTCAGTGGCTGTTAAAAAACAAAACAAAGACAAGATGAAAAAAAAAAGTTTATCCAAAAAGCTCGAGTTTGTTGTTTCAGGCAGGACGCAGAAACGTGGAGAAGATTCAATCCTTAAAGGAACACTGCAATGAAAAAATAAAAGTATCTCTTTTTTAAAAGAGCGTATAGATGAGACACGTTTTTTTTTTTCGTAATATTTCCACGATAAGAAAGAAAAAATTCGCACAATATATACGCAGTTAGCCGCAATGTAGGTGGAGGTCACGGCCCGCTCTAAGCCCCGCCTACAAATCAATTGCCCCGCCCATTACTAGTGGATTGGTTTGGCTGCTCGGCCGAACACGCAAACAAGCCTGGAGTAATTGTAGGCTTGTTGTCCCAGACGTCGGTGGGAACGGACCGGGGGACAGTGGAACGATGCTGGTTGCTGGAGGGCTGACTGTAGGGGGCGAGGACTCGGGAGACGGACGACCAAGAAACTTGGTGTTCGATTAAAAAAACAAAAAAAACATTTACTTGAACTTTCCCGGAGAACACGATATTAGCAAACGACTTAGATTAACTTACCTCACGGACTTACAATTGTGAGGCACGGGGTCAATTCTCCTACCGCGCACGGTAAGAACGATGGCTTAGTAGCCGGCGAACAAGGGCCGCGCGTACGGCAGGTAACGCGGGATAACAGTAGGGGCTGGCAAGCCCGTTCAAACTCGAGGCTCACACGCTCGGTCGGGAACCTGCCCTGTTCAATGAGGGTTTAGTCCCAATTCCATTGGCTATAGGCCCTGACGCTCCCTCGACCAATTGGACGAGAGGTCATTGCTGTTGTCGAGAGGGGCATTAAGATCGGGCCCTGCGGTTGAGAGTCTAAACAACGATATGTTTAACTTCCGGAGAAGATATACTAATTCATGGTTTTAGCGGGAATGGTCGGTCCTCGCCAGCAAACGTCCTCTCACCACAGAGCGCGGGCAGCAGCCTCAAAGTAAACGAAAGGCGCGCCAGACGCACTTGGGCGTCCTGAGGAGCCGTTTCGCGGAGAATATTTATTAAATAAAGTGCAGAAATTGTACGAATAATGACGGCATGCAGTTAGTAAAAAAAAAAAAAACGTATGCTTCGCCCACAGTGTGCAAAGCAACGAAAACGATAGCTGTAGCATGGTGGCGCAATGCGAGTAGAACGGTGCCGCCACGTACAGGCTGTCACAAAAACAAATTTACAAGTTTTTTGTTTTGTTTTGTTACCGCAATAATATAAACTATTTAACGCTCAATCTCCGCCCAAAGGTAGTACTAGAGGACACAACAAGATGCCAAAGTTTCAGCACGATCCGATACCTTATTCAAAAGTTATAAGTGAAGTTTCCTGAAAAGTTCAGTGGGAAAATGGCGGCCGACGAAATTTTCGAGGACATGGTGCTCTATGGCACCAGAAACCGAAAACGGGCAAAATTGGGCACCATTTTCCCACTGAAAGTATCAGAAAATCACTTATAACTTTAGAATAAGGTGTCCCGCCGTTCGGGCTGAGACTCTGGCATTTGGTTGTGACCTCTAGCGCTACCTTCGGGTGGAGAATGAGCGTTAGACGATGCGGAGTTTATTTTTGCAACAAAAAAAAGAAACTGTAATTTTTTTGTGACATTTTTTACTTATTTGAAGACGGATGTGCGACGTGGTTAATTTTCCTAGCCATCGTGGTTGGCGTCGTGGTTGCCCCTGACGACGGGCACCAGTGATCCGTGAAGTAAGTGGGCAAGCGCGATGGGAGTTTCTAACAGGGTGTAAGATAGACAGGTGGGGAAACGAGAGCCAACTGAGCGACCGGATTGTGTCCTCCTCGGTTTCTCTTTTTCTGTGGCGCCATCTATGTGGAGCACCGCGAACTCTTAATCCGGGTGGGCGACCGGTGGTGACCGGCTAAACTGACGGAGATGGTTTCTCGTGGATTTTCAATGGTGGACTGTCGTGCTCTCGGTTTATTTTGCGCACTCTCCCATAGAGTTCCATGCAAATCCGATTCCGATTTTTTTCCTCTCGCCGCAGCGCCATCTGTCGCAAATCGGGGGTACCCGCAAGCAGACGAGTACACAATCCGGGCACGGCGCTGCGGTAGGTTTCTATGGGCCGTTTCCCCACCTGTCTATCTTACACCCTGGTTTCTAAATACCATCCAACATTACCCGTAGCAACTGCATGCCGCCAAAATGGGACTTTTCATTACGCGAGAAATGTTTGAAAAGAAATCTTTTGAAGCAGACGATATGGATGCTGGCCTCTGTTTTCTTCGCGAGACACGGCCGACGGGTCGTCCCGGCTTCCCCTCCTCGCGGCAAGGGGTTTTCCCTTCTTCGGGTGCGCGGCGACGACGGGAAACGAAACCGAAACCTCTGCAAAGTGTCGCCCGTAAAGCTATGCGGAGAGCAAGTCGTCTGCTTCTTGTGCAGGAGTTACGGTGACGTCAGAAAGGCGCCGAGCTCTGATTGGCTGTGACTGAGGGATAGTGGGTAGACCTCAAAACAAGCTGCCTTGAGTTCTACAAACTACCCTTCATCGATAACCAATCAGAGCTCGGCATTCTGACGTCACTGCAACCCCTGCAAAAGAAGCAGACGAACCTGCGCTACGCATTTAAAATAAGTATCAGACGACACTTCACAAAGTAAGTGTAAGAAATCTCGGTGCAACGCGACGAAAAACACGAATACAACGCATTCGCTAAGGCGAGGAGGAGGGGAGCGACGATTTGAAACCACCTTATGGTGGCCACGTCACACATGATTCCAAGATGGCAGCGCCCACGCGACGAAAGATGAGAGCGCGCGGGGACGTTAGAGCGCCGAACTCTCTGATTGGAAGGATTATTGGGGAGACACAAAGGCTGCCCTTACCTGCACCCGCTATCTCTCTCAAACCAGACCGAACAAGAGAGTCGTCCGCTCCCGTTGGAGGGCCTCGCGTTCGGACGCCGAACGCCAAAGTTAGGCATGCGAACCCGTTCCAACAGCGAGTGGCGACAAGGACAGCTAGCTTCGCGTCTACCGATGCACTGATCGCTTCAATCAGAGCGCGGCGCTCTGACGATCCCGCACGCACTCCGGGACAGAACTCTTGAGCGACATCCGCCTTTTGTTGTGGCATTCACTCGTTTTTGGACTACGCGGTTTTAAGCAAGACCAGCAAACGGCGGAAGTGCACTCGCGTCCCCGAGGGGTTCACCTGACATCTGCGAAGCACTTCTGAAGTTGTAGAGACAGATGTTGCACTTGTCCGTTCGGCGTTCGCGAAGCCAGCGCTCCAGGCAGCCCCTGTGGGTGAATCCGATGGAGCCCTTGCAGCAGCACGGGAAATCAGCGCGCCCGAAGCCTCGTCCGCCCAGCGGTAGCAGATGCGGCAGACGGGCTCGCTGCCGTAAGCGCTGTCCGAGGAGTCCCGATGGAGTTCCGCGTAGGGCTAGGAACTCCGTCGCCATGTCACGCCTCAGTCTCACTCAGGCACTTTGGTGAACTGATCCTTGAACCGAAAAGGAAGTCCAACTGTCGAGGCATGATAACTTGCTGCTCATAGTTTGAATTAGTACGTGCTTGGTGTGGCGTTGGGTGCAGCAAGCGGAAGGTACGGCAGAATGGGGAAAGGGGGGGGGGGGGGGGTTCGTCGAGTTTTAGGATGCTTGCCGCTTGAGGCGGGTCGAAAATACACTAATGATGATGAAAGGCGCAGGCCCTATCTTCTATGTGCCTCGGGGGTTTCTCAGCACTAAAGAGTTACTAGATCACCTTTCTAGTTCAGTCCTAGCCCTTCAAACAATTAAAAACTGGTGGCGTCACTACAAGACGATCTTGAGCAATACATCCCATATGATTTACGTTGAAGCATGCCAACCTGTGTCATTACCATAGATAACGCATGGCTTGCTTTGCCAGATGTCACCCAAAGCTCGCAAGATGCTTACATGATCTAATAAGGGCCTCGGGTTGGTAGGACGTTTAGGAGTGGGCCATGCGTTATCAAGCATTGGTGTTGCATGTCTGCTTTGCCGGGACACTAAACATCGCAGCGTCAACAACCATCCAAGTGATATTGCTCAGTCGATAAGCTTGGATAAGGGCAAGTGCAGCAAGGCATTTCTGTGCACATTGTACAATGTGAGAAATGTGCAACAAACATGTCGAAATAGGCGCTGAACCCAAGAAAGACCAGCGCAGCATACAAACACAGCATGTGCATCCAAAATCTTATTATTATTCTTTTTTTTTAGATTTTAGTATTTGTATCTTAAGCTCGTCTTCTTTTGCCAACGTTGCCTTTTGCATTACCTCTATCTCGGATTCTTTGGGTGACAGCTTCATTGTTCCCGACCGTCGGGGTAATTTAAAAAAAAAATGGGCTCCACATTATGTACACAGTTCTTGTTGGTTTGTTCGGTGAATCCAATGCTCGAGAAGCATTAATGCAGGTTAGGAACGTCCAAAGATTACATTCGGGAAGGACGTATTTCATAGTTGGAACGCAAGAGGCTTAGTTCGACTACGGAACACCATGGAGCACGAATAATATTTCGGACGATCATTACAACGGTCCCACGTAAAGGTCCCATTCAGTTATCTTAGTGTTAACGCTGAAAAATCAAAATGTGCACATTATGACTCTTAGCTGAACAAATTAGCTTACCAACCTCAAAGTCTTGAATACAGAAAATATCACTGGCTTCTTCTTTTCTTGCGGCTTTTCATTCGCCTCGAGGTTGCGCAATCAGTGCCAGGAGGCGTTGTCAGTGCTTCGACGGCTAAGATGACGTCACCAGAGTGTCACGTGCTATCTTTAACGTGCTTCACGTGCTATCTTGATGATGCAAAAAAAAAAATCTTGCTGAAAGAGTTGTTTAGGCAATCGAAGCATCGGCACAGTCGATTTCACGCGAACCAAACCCGCGGTTATTTTTTTCTTACGACAACAGCGCGAGTTTACTTTTTTATAAACGGTTAACGCGAAATGCAAAAAACAAAAAAAAATTTTTTCTGTACAGACGGTATGCCTCAGTGGGCGTCTGGTGTCTCAGCTGTATAGGTGAGCAATTTAGCCAGTGCGGTACAACCGCTAGACGGGGGACTTTAACGTGCACCACGCAGTAGTGATACACGACCGCACGCCGGTACGATGCTCATCCAGATCGAAACGGGCAGGGGGATTCAACCGGGGATCCCTGGGTTCTGCAGCGAGAGCTTTCGCTGTGCTTGGAGCTGGTGTGCGCTATTCCGTTCACCCATAAGCTGAGACATAGCCTCCTCTATACTCAGTATAGAGTCAGTATAGAGGTGGCAAAGGCTGAGATTGCAGTCAATGCCAGAAGCACGAGAGCTCTGGGTCGCTGCTTTGAAGCGTTCTTCCGCAGAACGAGCACTTGCGCTAGAAATGCACGCCTCGAAACCAGGAGAGCGGGTTAGCTCGCGCTTGTAGCTTTGGCTCCAGACTCAACTTAAAAAGCCTCTGACACGCCAAAAAAAAAAAAAAAAATTTTATGCCGAGCGTTGAAATGGCATATTAGGACATTACAAAAAAATTGTTTCACTATAGAGTTGCGTAGTTTTTTTATCAAAAATAGAAATACGAGGCCCAATTCAAAGTTCCCGCCGTGCACTGTGACGTAACAGTGTACCGCAAGGTGTCGGGGCGGTCAGAAGGGAGGAAGGAGGCATCGCCGGAAGTCACGTGATTTGTGTCCCTGCTCGTGCTTACCGCGAGCGCGTGTAATATTTTTAAAATATTTTTGTTATTCTCCGCACCTGCACGAGCGATCCAAGCAGACAAGGTTTCTTTTATTTGATTTTTATCGCTTAATGAAGGAGTCAGTGAATTGACGTGATCAACTACAATGCCTAGAAGGTGCTGTGTGAGGGACTGTTCCGGTATTTCAGCAACTGAAGAAGAGATCAGACTGCATGCATTTCCGAGAGACATACATCGGCCGCATGTGCACCTAGTAAACAAGTTATACTCATGTTCTAGGCAAAATACGTACTTTGTGCTCGACGTTTACTTCTACTTGGTACACAAACCAGTTCGTATTCTTTAGACGGCGAGGCATCTTTAGCCTGGAGAGCATCCGATGATTCAACGACCTCGGTGTCTGAACCTTCAGCAATGCGATCGGGCGTGTCATGTCTAGCAAACCTAATTTCTGCGAGCGTTCTAATTTTCTTTTTCAAAACTTGATAGCTTGTTTTGCGCCCAGTATAGCTCTGCATTATCGGACTGACGGCATGCACTTGTACACTGGCTTGTACTCGCAACGCTTTCATCATTGACCTCCATCACGTCGATCCACTGACTCTTCGTCCTCAAATTTTACAGCACGCAAACTAACCAACGGTGCTGCGATAAACAGCTAATGAAACTGAAAAACATTGTTTTCTACAATGGCTCGTGCGAAAAAAAAAATCTTAGGCGCGGCCGCGGAGAGCACTGAGGAGTGAAACTCATGTGACTTCCGGTGAACCCACTTTCAGTGACGTAGGTCGATGCCTCCCTTCTGACTGCTTCGGACACCTTGCGGTACACTGTTACGTCACAGTGCACGGCGGGAACTTTGAATTGGGCCTCGTATTTGTATTTTTTATAAAAAAACTACGCAACTCTATAGTGAAAACTTTTTTCTGCAATGTCCTGACATGCCATTTCAACGCCTAGCATGAAAAAAAAATTTTTTTTGGCGTGTCAGAAGGTACTCCGGCGATTTTTGAACTACCTCAACTAACTATATTTTCTGACTCCCGGCCTTTACCACTTTCCGGTATGCTATTTAGTATCGCGAAATCCACATACTTATTGTGAAATCGGCAAATGAAAATGATGCAAAAACCAACATTCAAATATACCCGCACTTTTCAGTGCCGTGACGTCAGTGGCGGGCAGGCTTGCCAGTCGAGCAAGCAGTCTAAAAATAGAATATGCCAATCATTAGTTCCGTGCTGGAGCGCGGGGACTGGAGCGAGCTTCCAAAGCATTCATTTGACACCATGAAACTGCTTCGAATCAGTTGGGAACAAGTTCTACAGTCTAAAAGTGAACCCCTGCCTTCCACTGACGTCACTTTTTCGTTGTTGCCAGTAGAGACTTTCAGTTTGAAAAACATGGTGAGGACCAAAATTGAAAATTCAATAACTTCGTGAAAAAAAAATTATTTTGACCTAATATTTGGGATACTATTTTAGCGATGTTATTTGGCGAGATTTAGCAAATTTCAAGCAAATCGGAGACCATGTCGGTTCTATTTTCAATGTTCGTGCGTATGGCGAGTGATTTTCTCGCTTTCCGAAGCAACGAGCGTGCGCGCGGAGGCTTGAGGACTTGTAAATATTGGAACGGTGTATAGACCTGTGCATCGCTTATCACCCGGGCGAGAAATGCTGAGTCGCTGAGCTGTGGACGCAGGCGCAGGGTCTGATGTACCACACAGCAGATGAAGAGCGCATGCTCAGAACCCGTTCCGTCCAGCAAAAAGATGGCAGCGCGCAGAAGGCGATTTTTGCAAAGGTCTATACCTAGGCGGGGCGGGGCGGTGGCCCACCGCGACCCTCCCCCCCCCTTCCCCTCTTCCCACTGCTCCGCTGCACCCAAGGCGCCCCCCCCTTCTTTTTAGTGACGCCACTGGTATATTCCCCTTGGCCACCGATCCCCCGAAATAAAAGGACGAGCAGAAAACTGGACAAGAACAAAATAAATTGGTAGTTAATGGTTTCGACAACAGGAGTTTAGTCTAGAAGAGCATGGCGACTTTGTTGCCCACTGTAGATAAGAGCCAGTCCAGTACGACTATAGCCTGGGGTCTTTAAAGGGACGATGAACCGAACATTACGGTGTCCACAATAAGTGGCACACGGTCCTTCCGCGAGCCGGCAGCCACCGGTGTGTGCGAGTCCAGGCAATGAAATTAACGTCATAGTCCTGATCCATTTAAAATCACTGGGATCCAGTGACTTTAGATCCATCCACTCGTAACTCAATGGGTAAATTTCGCTACACAAACCTGCGTTTCAGGAATGCACAAGAGTATTGATTATTCTTTAGGTTCATTACAAAGATGTAATGAAGGTCGTACGGCCCTCGGACTTTCCCCTGGGATGCACGGGAGAATTTGAATAAAATCCAGAAATATGCACATTTTCACTGTTTTTAGCGTATAATGAGGCAATTTGGAAATTGAAATGACTTAAATGATAAAAGTGACAAAACGAATGGTAGTACGTACTAGAGGTGTCTCCTATTTTAATTATAAGGCCCTTACGGGAAGCCTGCAATGTCTTGGTATTCGCGTATTTGTGTAAATAAATTTGACAGGGCCGTTTTTGCTACGATATATTTTCAATCAGTTCAACGAGATGGCGACACCAGTACCAAATGCCCCAAGCCAGATCATTTGTTGTTGCATGCTGTTGCTGTTTTCAGGAGCTTCCACGTCCGCCGACTCGCGGCACGAGTCCTTTGCCTCACACCGCCGAGGTCAGTTTTGCCGTTTTGCCGGAGAATGATCTGTGCGAGGTTTCTGTCTGCTACACCACACGAAAAGTAGGACCAATGATAGGCGACGCATGTATGACGTAGTGATGCCATTGGCAACGTGCTTTGTCTCGCTGCCGCGCGACGAGCTTTCACTTTAAATTGTAAAGTGACCGCTGCCGATGCCACGGCCTATATGCAGCCAATCTAGCGGTAAGAACGTGCCACGTAACCTCGCGCTACGCGAGTCAAAGCCCCTTGATGTGTTTGTATGTCTTGCAAGCGGCATCAAATCATCAAATACGCCAGTGCCCGTGCCTCGTGCGACACTTGAAGCAAATGCAAGCAATTGACGGTTAGAGCCCTGAAAGGAAACTGCGGTGCGGCTCTCGCTTGTTGTCTCGGTGCACGCCTCTCTCGCGTTCGCCAATAGCTGTTGCCGGTTCTTGTATGAAACGACAAGTGGGATTTTTATCCGTGCAGGGACTTTAGCTCACAGCGCCGGTCTGGCTTTCCTGGCTTCTATCTGCCACTTCACATCTCGGTCATTTTCTGGCCCTTCTCATGTTTGCGAAAAAGCATGCGCTGTGGCGTATCTCAACGTGAGAACTCGGGTCATGTTACAATGAATTACTATATCTGTCTAGAAATGCCCATGTTTGTTCACATTCGAGAAGTGCGGGAACCAAGGCGGGCGTTGATGATGATCCCGTGACAACCGTGATTGTGCATGGTCATCCAACCGATCGTCCCTGATTCTGCGGCCGATAAAGCTACGCTTGTAGCATCGGTACTATGTTCCCCGATATTGTTGTGGAGCCGACATCTTGGTGCTTGTGCAGAGCAGCCTCAGCTGCTGGTCGTCATGATCGAAAAGTGAGACTTCCTCAGTCATTAGATTCGGTGTTAGGAAGCTCACTGTAATAATGCTTTGCACTATCGCGAACTGTTTCAAGTGGAGGACGGAAAAAGCGTCTCCTGTGATTTTAGATACAGCATCAGGTAACTGGTAGCCATAAGCCTAGGACACATGATAAATTCGAAGCTGTATCGGCGTATCATACTTATAGTCCTACACTACCGCTCTCAACTGTCATTAAGCCAACGATCGTTGGCATCTCCCAACTGTCATTGAGCTCAACGAAGTTGTCCGGTGTTACACGGTACATAGGCCTAACAACCCCAGTTGAGATGTGCGTCAAACAAAGTGATGCAAATGAATGATGTGCACACTTTTCAATCACTATAAACGTTTAAATCAAAATAAAAATGAACTTCTTTGCTTTTAGAGTTAAGAAACAATAATCGGAACGTTTCACACGAATTCAAGCAAGAGAGACAACAAACGTCTTATAGGCACCGACATCACAATGGCCGTCCTCGCCGAGCTTTGGGCACGATTCATACCTCTGACGACAATATTTTGCTGCTTCGATACTTTCGAGATACCGTTCGAGATAGTTTCGAGATACACGCGCCGTACGTACTGGCGCTTTGAAAATGGCACCACGGTTAGAAGCTCTTTTTCTACCTGAGACCGTGACTCGCGCATAAACCCTGCAGGATCTTGGCCCGAATTTATCAGATAGAGATAATAGTGATTATCGGTCTTGGGCGCTGGGGCTTCGCCGCACACGACGTCAGCCCGAAAGGCATTTTCTATAGAACCGGCAAAGGCATGTGCATCGGTGCTGCTCTATCGTAGGGTATTGAAGGTCGCGCTGTCCTTGCCATAATTTACGACTTGTGTTCCCTTGCGCTACTTTCTAAGCCCCCCCCCCCCCTTTTTTCGGTAGTGTGCTGTTTACGGTTTGTGGGCGCACCCAGCTGCTGCCGACCGTGCGCGAAGAGTGCTAACCACAGCCCATTACCCGTGAAGGCAGCAGCCGCGCCCGAGGAAGGTCTGCCGCCGCGAAAACAAGGCAGGAAAGTTCGATCAGCGAGGGAGTTTTTCGTAGACCGCGTTTCCCCTATTGCTGTGCCCCTTGACAGAAGAAGCCGCTCGCTACTGCGCCTGCGCGCCCATGGCCTTGACTGCCCAGAGTTCGGGTATCGTAGCGGGTTGCAGGAGATCGTTGAGGGACTGCCAGAACGACCTACGAAACACGCATCAATCTGCGGAAGGTCGATATCTTGGTGTTTAACATTGTGTGAGCTGCAAACAAACCAAGGTTGATGTAGTATTGGTCCCTACCCAAGTGCAAATTTAGGAAAAGAAAAGTGTTTAATATACTAGGTGAATAATTACTTTTAGTAATTAACTCTGTAATTAATAAATATAAAGGTATTATTTGAATTGAAAACATAGGGGTGGGCATCATCAAAAACTGTTAAATCAACATATGCTATAAATATAAGGGATGCGGGGCATTTACGGGGCTCGAAAAAAAAAACATTAGGACGCGTTTTGATAGGCGGAAACACAAATAGTGCGAAAAAAGCCCGTATAACGCATCGAACTAGCTCAATATGAGTGTGAGGATTGTAATCGTTTTTAAGCTTGGGAAGTCACATGTTACTCCATGATTTGCCATCACAAGTTAATTAAATATCACAAAAAATATGAGTTTTTTTTCCTTTTTTTATTATTGACATGTATAATTTAACACAACTACAATAACGGCTAAGATTATGTTTTATATATATTCGTAAAATGCTATTAAGAAGCTCATATTTTGCATATATTTTGCGCCATTTTATATAAAATAGTTCGTTGGTAAATAATTTGTGAATGTCTATGACGTGTTTCGTTTTGTTTATACTCTACGTGTTTCGTACCTTTTTTTTAATGAAATCTTTTATCACGCAATTTTAATATTCTATGTACATACTGTAAGCATTTCATAAAATAAATCGGAAAAAAATTAATAGCGGACAATTGGAGGATAAAAATCAATATGATTGAAATCTGTTTCAACATCGCCATTTAAATTAAACTAGTTTTATTCTGATGACTGAAAACAAACTTCCCGTAAAAATAAATTTGAAAATAGTTCTTTATGTACCGTTTAGTACCATATTTGATGCTTTCTATGTGAATTGGTTTTGTATTTAAAACAAAACCGTAGAGAACAGAAAGGTTTATATCAGGCGCTGAACATGAGCAAAATACGTCGCTTTTCTGAAAAAAGTAAACCATTGAGCTTTCTTTCTACTTCGTTTGTTACACAATGCCCTAATGCAAACAAATCAAAATGCAAAAAAAAAAAAACTTTTTTTTAGCCTTTTTTTTTGGTGACGAAGGAAGACCAGCGAAGCTGTACTATAGTGGGATAGTACTTATGGCCGGCCGCAAGTCGGCAAGCCAGAGTGGAAGGCTCGAAAGGTTGCGCCATCTATGAGCGACAGCGGCAACCAGAAGTTTTGTGTCGACATTTCACTGCGGACACGATGCTGAGAAACTCGCTGTAAAAACAAACTTTCGGCTCGCTACAAAAAAAAAACAGGCTGTTTTTGTTTTAGTGTGGCTGGAAATACATCGAGAAAAGGTTAATTAAACTGTTCTTTAAAGTTACAGTAATCCTTTTTTTCTGCATCGTTATCAAAGATCAGACGGAATGATCGATGAATCTACCGTGTTTAAAAAGACATGTAGCGATAAAAACTTCTATTTCTTTAGCTACAGTGATTTCAATCAAATTAATCCAATTTTAATCAAATGAATCTTTTTTTTGATGTTGTTCGTGGTGCTGGTGTGAAACGGAACAGCAATAAAAAAAGATTCATTTGATTAAATTGGATTAATTTGATTTAAATTCACTGAAAAAAGAATAGGAGAAGTTTTTTATCGCTACATGTCTTTTAAAACGCGACAGGTATCGTCATTCGGTCTGATCTTGTTAACGATAACGCTGTAACTTTAATAAAACCAACCCGACCGCGCTAGTACGAAAACGGCCTGTTTTTTTGTGGTGGCCTAAAATTTTTTTGGCGGTTTCGCGGGATCTTTCCCCTCGAAAATGTCGACACAAAACTCTGTTGCCGCCGTCACTCATAACCTTTCAGCCTTTCCTTATTTGCGGCACCGCTATAATACATCCTGCAAGCTGTCTTCACTATTTCGCGAAAATAAAAGGCTAAAATTTTTTTAAAACATTGTCTGGCAAGCGAAATGAAAACTCAATGGTTACTTTTTCAGAAAACGACATACTAACGTATTCAGCGCCTGATATACTTATTTCTTTTGATTTTTGTTTTAATGCAAACAGACATAAGAAACATCAAATAGTACCAAGCAATACATAAGACTATTTCAAATTATTTTACGGGAAAATTTATTTTTATCCCGAAATAAAACTAATTTAATTTAAATAGCATTTAAAACATGATTTCAATCATATTGATTTTATCTACCAACACGTAATAATTTTTTTTCCCATTGTAAATAACACAATATTACATAAAATATTAAAATAAATTTCCATTAAAAAAAAATTTGCAACTACGTAAATATAAAACAAAACACATCAAATAGACATTCACATGTACAACGAATGCCTATATAAAATAACAAATACCACAAAATATAGCTTCTTTAATAACATTTTACGAATATATAAAACATGAGAAATGTAGCCGATTATTATAGTTGTGTAAATTACTACATGTCAATAATAAAAAAAGGAAAAAAACTTTCCTCCACTGTGATATTAACTGTGATGGCAAATCATGGAGTAACATAATGACTTCCCAAGCTAAAAACAATTACAATTCCTCCGAGCTTTCACACTATTTGTATTTCCACCTAATGCTTTTGCGTCCTAATATTTTTTCGGTATATGCCTCACATATTTATAGCATATGTTGTTGTACGGTACGATGATGCCATCAATTCAAATAATACCTTTGTAACTGACCAGTACAAGAGTTAATTACTAAAGTATTGTCGCGAACAATGTCG
Organism: Ixodes ricinus; assembly: GCA_037355805.1. Classification (NCBI taxonomy): domain Eukaryota; kingdom Metazoa; phylum Arthropoda; class Arachnida; order Ixodida; family Ixodidae; genus Ixodes; species Ixodes ricinus. Next base: position 26,610 of record JAZHYW010058466.1, read on the forward strand.
ACACTTTTCTTTCCTAAACACGCTGTAGGACAATATACTACATCGGCAACTGGTTTGTTTGCATATATCGACGCTCAGAGATTGAACAGTTTTTCATTAGTCGTTCGCGAGCATCAACGTTTCACCCCGGAACTCAGTCAAGCCATGGGCGCAGACGTAACGAGCGGCACAGCAATAGAGCGTCTACGAAACTCCCTATTATTTCTATACTCGCGGTAACGCTATCCTCCAGGTGTTTCTGACGATGAAACAGTTGCATATCGGCAACGGATAGATGCATACACAAACAAGATACCGAAGGAGACGAAGTAGCGCAGGGAACCACAAATGGCAAATTCATCAGCGCGACTTTCAATACCTACGATAGAGCGAACGCCGATACCTTTATCGGGCCGAAACGCTCATCGCAGCTTTAAGCAAGACGATAATCCTATTATTAATACGGTAAAATTCAGATAAGATCCCTGCGGGCTATGCGCGAGTCTTGTCTCAGACAAGCCTTTATCTCGAATATCAGCCGAGCGATATATTGTCGTCGGTAATAGTCAGGATAGCGCGGCGTCATTTTGATCGGGTTACCGATAAGATTTTGTTGGCCTCTCTTGCTTGAATTCATTATGTGAGGTCGTTCTTTCCGCCGAGAACAGAACTTCTTTATTTGTTTTAGGCGATTTATGAGGTGAAATTGTTAGCGTATTTATTCGTTGCGTCTCTTTACGACGCGTCTCGTGGGGTTGTTAGGCAATGCGTGAGGGCTCCGTGCGTACGCGAGCAATGACAGGCGGGAAGATAACTGAATACTTATGAAATGTGACAAGCAGCTTACCTCGCCTGTCTGGATTATGGTTACAGTGCCTGAAACTTATCTAAAATCACGGAAACTCCTCCGCGACTGACAATCATTGACCCATGAGCTCTAAACACAGAATGGCGATAGTTTCGCTCAATCGCGGGCGATCGGCAGTTGCGTCTATACTGCGCAAACTGGCAGGGCAGCGGCTCACAACGATATCGAGGAACCGATACTGTAACATCATTGCAGAATGGGAGATGATCGGTGGATGACCATGCTGTCACGATTTATCGCAGGATCATCATCAACCGCTGGCAATTCCACGCGCCCTATCGAATGTGAACAAACATGGCGATTTATAGACGCAGGTATATGTGAATTCGATATGTATGACGAACTCTCACGGTGGCATGCTTCGCAGACGGGGAAGGACAAGTGGGCGAGATGACAGATCGCTGGAAGACCGCGCTATGGCAAAGTCCCTGCGCATCCCGCTGATCGTTATGCAGAACCGGAACGTAATTGGCAGGCCTGGAAGGCGATGCGCCGGGGCTGGCCTGAAGGAGCCGCACCGCAGTTTCGAAAGGGGTCGCTGCGCTCGCGCAGACACGCGACGCCCATTTGATGATTTGATGCCGCTTGCGGAACCCGTGGCGCGATTCGTGAAACGCGCGCATTGGCATCCGGCAGCCCAGTCCGCACAATTTAAGTGGCGGCGCGTTGCTGGGCTAAGCTTTACGTTAGCAAACTGCGATCACCACGCCATCGCTATCGTGGTCACGCGTGCGCAGACGGAAGCCCTCGCACCGTTCTCCGGCAAAACAGCAAAACCGATGTCATCAGTAAGGTCTATGCCGCAGTCAGCGGACATGAAACCACAGGCAACGGCTCTGTAACAAATGATCCTGGCTTGAGGCGGCTATTACTGGCTGTCGCCATCTCGACGAACTGATGGCAAAACGACGCAATCAAAACATTTACACCAAACACGCGAATGAAACCTTATAATGGAAATAGGAGACACCTCTAGTACGTGCTACCATTCGTTTCATCGCACACCTTCATTTCCAGAGTATACGCTAAAGGCAATGAAAATAGCATATTTCTAGTTTTATTAGATGCCGACCATCAGAAGAATCCGGGCCATACATTACTCATTATCTTGTAATGAACAAAATAATCAATACTCTTGTGCATTCCTGAAGGCACAGGTTTATGTAGCAATTACCATTGGTACAGTCAGATGAATCTAAAGTCACTGGATCCCAGTGATTTTAAATGGATCGGGACATGACGTGAAATTTCATTACTGGACTCGCACACGCAGTAACCTGCGCCGGAGAACCGTGTGCCCTTGTGTGAAATCATCCTTTAGACTTCCCGGAGCCATAGTCGTAATGCCCTTACGGGTAACAAATGCCGACTCTTCACAGACTAAACTCATTGTCGAACCGATGGCTTCTGAGATTTGTTGTTCTTGTCAGTTTTCTGCTCGTCGGGATCGTAGAGATATTATAGTGAATCACTAAAAGGAAGGCGCCTTGGGCTCTGGCGGGTGATGAGGGAGATGGGCTACTTCAGCTGCGGAATAAACATGCGAGCAGGTTCTGGTATGCGCTCTTCATCTGCTGTGTACATCGAAGACTACAAGCCTGCGTCAGCTCCTTGTTCTCGCCCAGTGGAATCCCATATACACCGTTCCAATATTTACAGGTCTGAAGCCTCGCGCGCGCTCCTTCGGAAACGCTCGAAAATCACTCTTAAATTACGCACAGACGATGAAATGGAACAGTCTCCGATTTGCTGAAATTTGCTAAATCTGCTCTTATCGCTTCATATATTATCCCCCCAATGACAGGTCAGGTAATTTTTTCACGAGAGAATGACATTACTGGTGCAATGACTGTCCAGGCTGAAAGTCTCTACTGGCAACGGCAGGCGATCGTAGGCCGAGTTCACACAGACTGTAGAGCGATTCCCAACTGTTAGCTGGTTTATGGTGTCAAATGAATAACGAAGCCATCCCCGCGCTCCAGCACAGGCTAATATTGGCATGTAAGACTGCTTCGCTCGACTAATACGCCATTAATATCCTTTTCAAGTCTAGAATATACAATGTTATTTTATCTTCGTGCCATTCAGCGAATAATGAATTTCGCGATACTAAATATACCGGAAAAGTAGAAAACCCGAAAATATAGTTGGTGAGCAGTTCAAATCGCCGAATTTCTGACGCGCCAAAGATTTTTTCATGCTAGGCGAAATGGCGTTGTGCAGAAAAAAGTTTTCACTATAAATTGCGTAGTTTTATAAAAAATACAAATACGGGCCAATTCAAAGTTTCCCGCCGTACACTATGACTGTAACAGTGTACCTGGAATATCAAAGAAGCAGTCAGAAGGAGGCATCGACCTACGTCACTGAAAGTGGGTTCACCGGAAGTCACATAGGTTTCACTCCTCGTGCTCTCCCGCAGCCGCGCACTAAGATTTTTTTTTTTCATTACAGCCATTGCTAGAAAACAATGTTTTTCAGTTTCATTGGCTGTTTATCGCAGCACCCGTTAGTTGGATTTGCGTGCTGTAAAATTTGAGGACGAAAGTCAGTGGATCGACGTGATGGGGTGTGGTAAAGCGTGCGAGTACAAGCCAGTGTACAAGTGCATTGCCGTCCAGTCGATAATGCAGAGCTATACTGGGCGCAAAACAAGCTATCAAGTTTGAAAAAAAGAAATTAGAACGCTTTCCTTGAAGTGAGTTTGCTGACACGCCCGATCGCGGCTGCTGAAGGTTCAGACACCGAGGTCGTTAGTCATCCAGTTCTCTCCAGGCTAAGAATTGCCTGCGTCTAAAGAATACGAACTGGTTTTTTGTGTACCGTAGTAAACGTCGAGCACAAGTACGTATTTTAGCATAAACGTAATTATAACTTGTTTACTAGATTGCACATGCGGCCGATGTATGTCTCGGAAATACATGCAGTCTGATCTCTTCTTCAGTTGCTGAAATACGGAACAGTCCCTCCCACCTTTTAGCTGACATTGCCAGTTGATCCGTCAATTCACTGACTCCTCTTCATTAAGCATTAAAAGTAAATAAACCTTGTCTGCTTAGATAGCTCGATACTGGTGCGGAGAATAACAAAAATATTTTAAAAATATTACACGCGCTCGCAGTAAGCACGAGCAAGGACACAAATCCCGTGACTTCCGGCGATGCCTCCTTCGCACCCTACAATTACGCCCCGACACCTTGCGGTACACTGTTACGTCACAGTGCACGGCGGGAACAAATTGGGCCTCGTATTTCTATTTTTGATAAAAAAACTACGCAACTCTATAATTGAAACAATTTTTGTAACCCTATATACCCATTTCAACACTACAACGCTAAAATTTTTTGGCGTGTCAGGGCTTTTTAAGTTGGGGTCTGGAGCCAAAGCTGCTAGCGCGAGCTAACCCGCGCTCCTGGTTTCGAGGCGTGCGTACTACCAGCGCCAGTGCTCGTTCCGCGGAAGAAACGCTTCAAAGCAGCGACCTAGAGGCTCTCGTGCTTCTGGCATTGACTACGCAATCTCAGCCTTTGCCACCTCTATACTGTCTCTATACTCGAGTAGCAGAGGAGGCTATGTCTCAGCTTATGAGGTGAACGGAATAGCGCACACCAGCTCGAAGCACGTAGAGCGAAAGCTCGCGCTGCAGAGCCCAGGGATCCCCGGTTGAATCCCTCTGCCCGTTTCGATCTGGATGAGCACCGCACCGGCGTGCGGTCCGCGTATCACCACTGCGTGGGGCACGTTAAAGACCCCCGTCTAGCGGTTGTACCGCACTGGCTAAATTGCTCACCTACACCGCTGGGACACCCAGACGCCCCTGAGGCTTACCGTCTGCCTGACAGAACAATTTTTTTGTTTTTGCATTCCTCTGATTAACCGTTTATAAAAAACAAACTCGCGCTGTTTAAGTCAGAAAAAAAAATAACCGCGGGTTTGGTTCGCGTGAAATCGACTGTGCCGATGCTTCGATTGCCTGAACAACTCTTTCAGCAAAGATTTCTTTTTTTTTTGCATCATCGAGATGGCACGTGAAGCACGTTAAAGAGACAGCACGTGACCCTCTGGGCTGACGTCATCTTAGCCGTCGAAGCACTGGAAGCACTGATTGCGCAACCTCGAGGCGAATGAAAAGCCGCAAGAAAAGAAGAAGCCAGTGATCTTTTCTGTATTCAGAGGACTTTGGAGGTTGGTAAGCTAATTTGTTCAGCTAAGAGTCATAATGTGCACATTTTGATTTGTCAGCGTTAACACTAAGATAACGTTAATGGGACCTTTACGTGTGACCGTTGTAATGATCGTCCGAAATATTATTCGTGCTCCATGGTGTTCCGTAGTCGTACTAAGCCTCTTGCGTTCCAACTATGAAATACGTCCTTCCCGAATGTAATCTTTGGACGTTCCTAACCTGCATTAATGCTTCTCGAGCATTTGATTCATCGAACAAGCCAACAAGAACTGTGTACGTAATCTGGAGCCCATTTTTTTTTAAATTACCCCGACGGTCGGGAACAATGAAGCCGTCACCCAAAGAATCCGAGATAGAGGTAATGCAAAAGGCAACGTTGGCAATAAGCGACAAATGCAAATACAAAATAATAAAATAATAATAAAGATTTTGGATGACATGCTGTGTTTGTATGCTGCGCTGGTCTTTCTTGGAGTTCAGCGCCTATTTCGACATGTTTGTTGCACATTTCTCGCATTGTACAATGTCACAGAAATGCCTTGCTGCACTTGCCCTTATCCAAGCTTATCGACTCGAGCAATATCACTTGGATGGTTGTTGTACGTTCATGATGTTTAGTGTCCCGGCAAGCAGACATGCAACACCAATGCTTGATAACGCATGGCCCACTCCTAAACGTCCTACCAACCCGAGGCCCTTATTAGATCATGTAAGCATCTTGCGAGCTTTGGGTGACATCTGGCAAAGCAAGCCATGCGTTATCTATGGTAATGACACAGGTTGGCATGCTTCAACGTAAATCATATGGGATGTATTGCTCAAGATCGTCTTGTAGTGACGCCACCAGTTTTTAATTGTTTGAAGGGCTAGGACTGAACTAGAAAGGTGATCTAGTAACTCTTTAGTGCTGAGAAACCCCCGAGGCACATAGAAGATAGGGCCTGCGCCTTTCATCATCATTAGTGTATTTTCGACCCGCCTCAAGCGGCAAGCATCCTAAAGCTCGACGAACCCCCCCCCCCCCCCTTTCCCCATTCTGCCGTACCTTCCGCTTGCTGCGCCCAACGCCACACCAAGCACGTGCTCATTCAAACGATGAGCAGCAAGTTATCATGCCTCGACAGTTGGACTTCCTTTTCGGTTCAAGGATCAGTTCACCAAAGTGCCTGAGTGAGACTGAGGCGTGACATGGCGACGGAGTTCCTAGCCCTACGCGGAACCCATCGGGACTCCTCGGACAGCGCTTACGGCAGCGAGCCCGTCTGCCGCATCTGCTACCGCTGGGCGGACGAGGCGTGCGGGCGCGCTGATTTCCCCGTGCTGCTGCAAGGGCTCCATCGGATTCACCCACAGGGGCTGCCTGGAGCGCTGGCTTCGCGAACGCCGAACGGACAAGTGCAACATCTGTCTCTACAACTTCAAAGTGCTTCGCAGATGTCAGGTGAACCCCTCGGGGACGCGAGTGCACTTCACGCCGTTTGCTGGTCTTGCTTGAAACCGCGTAGTCCAAAAAACGAGTGAATGCCATAACAAAAAGGCGGATGTCGCTCAAGAGTTCTTGTCCCGGAGTGCGTGCGGGATCGTCAGAGAGGCCGCGCTCTGATTGGAAGGATCGGTGCATCGGTAGACGCGAAGCTAGCTGTCCTTGTCGCCACTCGCTGTTGGAACGGGTTCGCATGCCTAACTTTGGCGTTCGGCGTCCGAACGCGAGGCCCTCCAACGGGAGCGGACGACTCTCTTGTTCGGTCTGGTTTGAGAGAGATAGCGGGTGCAGGTAAGGGCAGCCTTTGTGTCTCCCCAATAATCCTTCCAATCAGAGAGTTCGGCGCTCTAACGTCCCCGCGCGCTCTCATCTTTCGTCGCGTGGGCGCTGCCATCTTGGAATCACGTGACGTGGCCACCATAAGGTGGCTTCAAATCGTCGCTCCCCTCCTCCTCGCCTTAGCGAATGCGTTGTATTCGTGTTTTTCGTCGCGTTGCACCGAGATTTCTTACACTTACTTTGTGAAGTGTCGTCTGATACTTATTTTAAATGCGTAGCGCAGGTTCGTCTGCTTCTTTTGCAGGGGTTGCAGTGACGTCAGAATGCCGAGCTCTGATTGGTTATCGATGAAGGGTAGTTTGTAGAACTCAAGGCAGCTTGTTTTGAGGTCTACCCACTATCCCTCAGTCACAGCCAATCAGAGCTCGGCTGCTCTGACGTCACCGTAACTCCTGCGCAAGAAGCAGACGACTTGCTCTCCGCATAGCTTTACGGGCGACACTTTGCAGAGGTTTCGGTTTCGTTTCCCGTCGTCGCCGCGCACCCGAAGAAGGGAAAACCCTTGCCGCGAGGAGGGGGAAGCCGGGACGACCCGTCGGCCGTGTCTCGCGAAGAAAACAGAGGCCAGCATCCATATCGTCTGCTTCAAAAGATTTCTTTTCAAACATTTCTCGCGTAATGAAAAGTCCCATTTTGGCGGTATGCAGTTGCTACGGGTAATGTTGGATGGTATTTAGAAACCAGGGTGTAAGATAGACAGGTGGGGAAACGGCCCATAGAAACCTACCGCAGCGCCGTGACCGGATTGTGTACTCGTCTGCTTGCGGGTACCCCCGATTTGCGACAGATGGCGCTGCGGCGAGAGGAAAAAAATCGGAATCGGATTTGCATGGAACTCTATGGGAGAGTGCGCAAAATAAACCGAGAGCACGACAGTCCTCCATTGAAAATCCACGAGAAACCATCTCCGTCAGTTTAGCCGGTCACCACCGGTCGCCCACCCGGAGTGAGAGTTCGCGGTGCTCCACATAGATGGCGCCACAGAAAAAGAGAAACCGAGGAGGACACAATCCGGTCGCTCAGTTGGCTCTCGTTTCCCCACCTGTCTATCTTACACCCTGTTAGAAACTCCCATCGCGCTTGCCCACTTACTTCACGGATCACTGGTGCCCGTCGTCAGGGGCAACCACGACGCCAACCACGATGGCTAGGAAAATTAACCACGTCGCACATCCGTCTTCAAATAAGTAAAAAATGTCACAAAAAAATTACAGTTTCTTTTTTTTTGTTGCAAAAATAAACTCCGCATCGCCTAACGCTCATTCTCCACCCGAAGGTAGCGCTAGAGGTCACAACCAAATGCCAGAGTCTCAGCCCGAACGGCGGGACACCTTATTCTAAAGTTATAAGTGATTTTCTGATACTTTCAGTGGGAAAATGGTGCCCAATTTTGCCCGTTTTCGGTTTCTGGTGCCATAGAGCACCATGTCCTCGAAAACTTCGTCGGCCGCCATTTTCCCACTGAACTTTTCAGAAACTTCACTTATAACTTTTGAATAAGGTATCGGATCGTGCTGAAACTTTGGCATCTTGTTGTGTCCTCCTAGTACTACCTTTGGGCGGAGAATGAGCGTTAAATAGTTTATATTATTGCGGTAACAAAACAAAACAAAAAACTTGTAAATTTGTTTTTGTGACAACCTGTACGTGGCGGCACCGTTCTACTCGCATTGCGCCACCATGCTACAGCTATCGTTTTCGTTGCTTTGCACACTGTGGGCGAAGCATACGTTTTTTTTTTACTAACTGCATGCCGTCATTATTCGTACAATTTCTGCACTTTATTTAATAAATATTCTCCGCGAAACGGCTCCTCAGGACGCCCAAGTGCGTCTGGCGCGCCTTTCGTTTACTTTGAGGCTGCTGCCCGCGCTCTGTGGTGAGAGGACGTTTGCTGGCGAGGCCGACCATTCCCGCTAAAACCATGAATTAGTATATCTTCTCCGGAAGTTAAACATATCGTTGTTTAGACTCTCAACCGCAGGGCCCGATCTTAATGCCCCTCTCGACAACAGCAATGACCTCTCGTCCAATTGGTCGAGGGAGCGTCAGGGCCTATAGCCAATGGAATTGGGACTAAACCCTCATTGAACAGGGCAGGTTCCCGACCGAGCGTGTGAGCCTCGAGTTTGAACAGGCTTGCCAGCCCCTACTGTTATCCTGCGTTACCTGCCGTACGCGCGGCCCTTGTTCGCCGGCTACTAAGCCATCGTTCTTACCTTGCGCGGTAGGAGAATTGACCCCGTGCCCCACAATTGTAAGTCCGTGAGGTAAGTTAATCTAAGTCGTTTGCTAATATCGTGTTCTCCGGGAAAGTTCAAGTAAATGTTCTTTTTTGTTTTTTTTAATCGAACACCAAGTTTCTTGGTCGTCCGTCTCCGAGTCCTCGCCCCCTACAGTCAGCCCTCCAGCAACCAGCATCGTTCCACTGTCCCCCAGGTCCGGTTCCCACCGACGTCTGGGACAACACGCCTACAATTACTCCAGGCTTGTTTGCGTGTTCGGCCGAGCAGCCAAACCAATCCACTAGTAATGGGCGGGGCAATTGATTTGTGGGCGGGGCTTAGAGCGGGCCGTGACCTCCACCTACATTGCGGCTAACTGCGTATATATTGTGCGAATTTTTTCTTTCTTATCGTGGAAATATTACGAAAAAAAAAAACGTGTCTCATCTATACGCTCTTTTAAAAAGAGATACTTTTATTTTTTCATTGCAGTGTTCCTTTAAGGATTGAATCTCTCTCCACGTTTCTGCGTCCTGCCTGAAACAACAAACTCGAGCTTTTTGGATAAACTTTTTTTTTTCATCTTGTCTTTGTTTTGTTTTTTAACAGCCACTGAAACGGTTCTTCTCCGATCCGGACGAACGAGGCCACGTGGCTAAAATGATTATTCACTTCATCATGTGCCTCGGTGACGTCATGGTCCTCACATTCGCCTGGACATACGCCATGTCTTACCTCTCGGGCAAAGGCTGGTTCGTCTACTTCCTGGTGCTGGTCGCGCTCCTGATTCAGACCGCCTTCTGGCTCATCTTCGAGGTGATCCGTGCCTGGTACGGTAACTAGGTTCATTACAAAATGATTTCACTGTTGCCGTGGCGTGGCTGCCATCTTAAATTCGCGATCTTGGGTCTCGTTCAAAGGAAGCTTCAGTTCTCATTCCCGTCAAAAAGACCTCCAGCTGCTCGAAAATATAACGGTCAGTTTTTCGCTGCGGCACGTCCCAGCGACGTACTGAGGATCAAAAGAACGCCCACATTCGATTCGAGTTGCGTGTTTCAAGAAAGGCTATACACGCAAACAAAAAGCAGAGTTCCGCCTACACAACAGAGGGCTGGTCATGTCGCCATAACTACTACTCTACATCCTCTGAAAAAAAAAACAAAAAAAAATTATTGATCGAAAATGCGCGGACGTCGAAACTCACTAAAGGGTCAGTCTCAATTAATTCAGTTGAATATTATATACTCTCCATCGAGGACAAGCAATGTTATGGTCGCCGGTATCTTAAGAAATGCAGAGTGGGGCTTATGATATGTTCACGCTTGTTGCTTTCTGACTGGTTCTTGAACGTTCTTATCGGCTAATGTCGCTGTCTCATTGGCTAAGGAGAGACGATAAGACCATGTTGCATTTCCACGTAGTCAATGTAGCAGGTCCACCGCAAGAGGACCCAGCACTCGTTGTTTACGTGGTTGCCGCTCCTTCGATCACGCAGGACGAGTTTCCTTCCCATTCAACAGTGGCGCGACCGGACGGCGGACCTGGAGCTGTTTCTGGAAGATCACCGGGCACCGCCGGAGGCGCCGGAGCTCGTGGTAACCCTGAAGGGAACCGCGCAGTCCTCGGACCCTCGGCCGACGGTGGTCTCGTTGCTTCGAACTGCGTTTCCTGCAGTGCCGCTCGCAGACGACGCGTGAGATGGGTTCTTGTTTTCGTCGTTTCATGAACGGACGAACGTTAACGCAGCGCCTCCGCCAGGGGGCGGCTGAGGAGTTCAGTGGAAGGCTCCTCCCTTTTCACTTTAGCAAAGCGAAAGCTGGAATGGAGGCGACTTCCTCGCCAGTGTTCGGTCTGCTACAGTGGAGGGAGGTGGGAGGAACGTTCCCTGAACTCTTAACCGCTCGCCGACGATAGTTTC
>JAZHYW010058467.1:0-18891 GCA_037355805.1 Ixodes ricinus
ATCGGGTTTCGTTATCGGAGTCATCGGAACGATCTACTGAAACTCTCTATTAACACTTCACAGCGCAAGGAAACAGATGCACACAAAAATAAATTTCAAACGCTTAAAGAAAGAACACCCATAATGCGCTGACTCTGATCTTTGTGGTGTATTACACTTCATGTTCATAATCTTTTTTTTTTTCTATTATACACATGGAAGTAAAAAAAAAAGGAAGAAAAGAAAAAGAAGCTTTCAACGCGGTGGTAGTAGACGACGCGCGAGGACAGGGAAGCAAGATCTGACTGCAGCGCCGCTAGTTCTCGTGACCGCCACCTAAGCCACTCGCCTCTGCAGGCGAGAATAGGGAGCTGCGAAACTGAGCTTGCTGTTGCCCACGTCCAACTCTATTTTACTGACGACCATGCACTTCACCCGCAGTGCCACTGCGCCCGCTTTGGTCGCACCTGCTTTGCACTCCTGCCGAGAGATGGCGGTGCATCCCTGCAGCTCCTCCACTGCTGTCGTCAGCTGTTGTCACTGGTCTCCATGTCTATTTGTCTCTATGCTTATTTGAGAGGTCCCTGGTTCGATAAAAGGATTAGGCGGATTTTTTCAGACGCGCACCTGTCACATAGCTGCGTTTGGAGATTTTTGTTTGTCCTTTACCCCCTTCTACAGGGATTATTATCGTTTTTCTTGTCCAGCTCGCTTGCACCTTTGCATTAATTTCATTATTATATCATAACCTTTAAAAGGCAGGCCGTTCACCCCTGGTGTTAGACTAGTGGCAGCTGTTAAAATTCGTTTGCACTACTGACGTCTAACTATTGGTTAGCTCAGTTGGTAGAGCGCTCGGCTGGAAATGGAGAGGTCCCTGGTTCGATACAAGGACCAGACGGATTTTTCAGCCGCGAACCTTTCATTTAGCTGTGTTTGCAGATTTGTGCTTGTCCTTTGTCCCCCTTCTCCAAGGATTATTATTGTTATTGAGTTTTAAAAGTTGCTTGGTGTAACACAACAATTCCTATATTAACGCAGTCGCTTTTCCGTTGTAAGAACATTCCGATCAAAACCATGCGGTAACAGCATCACCATGGCCGATAGTCCCCAGCCACCGTCTTCGCTCGTCCACAAGAGGGCTAGCGGCGGGCTGGAGCAACACCACTTCCGCACCGTCATCACAGTCAGATCGATGGAGGCCTGAGACTGGGCAGGAGTGCTCTGTCAGTGTTCGGCTGGGGCATAGTGTTCAATCAGCGCGTCGAAGGTCGGGCTCAAACCCAATAGCCGAGTTAGCGCGATCCGACTCTGATGACGTTTCATGAAGGGAGAGGACGTCATGTGGAGGCTTTCATTATTCTAGGTGGTGTTGGCTGGAGTTGCGAATAAGCCTACCTTGCGTAGTAAGATGGTGTCAACAAACACAGGTGAGTATGAAAACACTTGGGTAACATCGTTTTGACGATTTGTACGAGGAGCCGGCCGCTTCGTCGTCCTTGCGTGAGGCGCTTCAAGACTGAGTTTTCTTTTTCTTCCTCTGCACAAGCTATGTTAAAAAATATTGAATATCGAGCAGCCTTGTGTAATTGATCCAAGCAATGAAATAAAACCACAATCTGTCGCCTCACCAACAACCTTGAATCATTAGGTGGCGTCCCCAGCCCAGAAAGATTAGGATTGTTGAAAAACACTCCGTCAAATCGACAGCAACATTATTTTAATAAAAAATAGCCGCAAGGTTTTGCCATTATTTAAGTCTTTAGTCGTCCCATTTAACAAACAGCACGCCGGAGTAAACCCTTCATCTCTCACTCGTCTTAAAAAAAAAAGTTCATAAGCGAGCAAACAATCTATATGTACTAGAAATCTGAGTGAGGCTATAAGATTTTCACAATTTGGAGAGTTCATGAACTTCGAATTAGGACATATGAAACGTGCTAGTAAAATATAGCTTAGTTAATACAAACCCATAAAAACTACGTAAATTATTTTCCCCTTTTCAATAATTTAGTATAGATATATTTTTTACATATGTCTATACTTTGGCGCTCAGAATAAACATTGTTCGTAAAAGGACACTGTTTCTCTTGTTGTTAAACAAGCTCAATATGTGCACATAAACTAATTGTGCTCATATAGTTTAGCCGGCATAACCGTTCACAATCCCTGGATGGAATATATAAAAAGAAAAAAACGGTAGACGGAAGCTACGAACATAATAAACATACAAGACAAATGGATTGACGTGTACATCTTTTCACGTGTCCTCCTGTTTGTCATTTATGTTTATTATATATTCATAAGTGGTCGCCACCAACACGCACTGCAGTGAATGTAAGCGGAAACCACATCATCTCATTTTTGGAACATCTTGATGACGATTCCTCTCACGACCTGAGTCTCGACATCGTACAGCGTGTCCGGAACCTTGGTGTACTTTGTCTCGGGAAGCCATGACAATAGGACCATGGCACCTATCATCAAAGCTGCAATCAAAATGTCCGGCACACTCGGATGAGCCTTAGACTGATCCCTCACAAAAAAAGAGACGATGGAACCTAGCTTGCCGCACAACATGGCGGTGCAGACTCCCATGGTTCTCATGACCGTCGGATAAAGCTCTAGCGTGTAGATGTAGCAGAGGAAAAAATTGAGAAGAATAGTAGACAGTGTCAAGTGTCTCAATATAGTTGCCATATAGTCCGGCAGTATCACCGACACTAATTGAACGCAGGCGAGGCCACCTGACAAGACGCAAACAACGCTCAAGGACGCCTTTCTGCCGTAGAGTCTCAAGAGGACGCATGACACTGGGGCGGTGGACACCTGGTACAAGGATATGACCAGTAGAAGGGTCACGTCGCAGATCTTTGGGCTCAGCTGCCAGGAGGCGTAGTACGAGCAGATGAGGCAGAACCATACGCCACCCACAAGGATAGTGCGGTTTCTGAGGGCAGCTTGAGAAAAGAGGTCGAGGATGGTCACCTGAACTAGGTCGTGGAACGCTTCGTTCCGCTTGACCTGGAAGTGGTTCTTGAGCGGCGGCGGCGTGAAGGAGGTCCCGTTCACGCGGTACATCCACCTCAGCACGTTCTTTACCCGATCAAACTCCCAGCGGGTCGCCAACAAGCGCGGTGACTCGTCGACGACGCCAACAGCCAATACGAACAGTACCGTGGGCATCATGCCAACGGTCAAGACGGTTCGCTTGGACACGGTGGTACAGTCGAGCATCGCAGCCGACGTCATTGCCAGAGCGACGCCCAGGTGCGCCGCGCTGATGAAGCAGTCCCGGTAACCAGGAGTGGTCACTTCGAAGAGCAGGATGATGGTGTTCATCCTGAGGGTGCTGAGCGAGATTGAGAGAAAGATGCGGCCAACAGTGAAGAGCACGTAGCTGGTGGCAAAGTAGACCGCACCCCACGTCACCACCGCAAAGACGACGCAGGCGTAGATCACGTTCCTTCTACCCGCCTTATCGGAGACCTGAGCAATTACTGGAATGGAAAGCATGTCGGCAACGATGGAATAAGCCACGATCACGGGCAGGTCCAAAGAGTCGCCGCAGACGAGGTTCCACTGGCTCACCATAGTCTCGACGCCGGGACTCAGGTCGTAGTCCCACTGGACACATCCCACTACCTTCCTGGTGGCGTTCGAGGGACCATCGGGCGGATCAAACATGGTGCACTGGCTGTAGCGCCCCTGTCCTTCCAGTGGGATGCTCGAGTTCTTCCAGGCTTCCGGAGACATGTGGGCGTATTGAGCTGGAGGCTTGCACCAGTGGTCCACGGGGCGGGAGAGCAGGTGGGTGGAGACCTGGTGGAAGACTGCCATGAAGGCTGAGATGTGGGCGCAGGCGAGGACCACAAGCTGATATCTGCTGTGACCCAGAATCAGCTCGTCCGGTACCATTCGCACATCATTGGTCAGCACGGAACTCAATCTGTCGAGGACGACAGAGCTCTCCCTTTCTTTTGTTCTGATGTTCGTCGAGGACGCCGGTGTCATTTCTCTGTGTTCCTTCTTGCCCTTCTTTAATTGTAACCACCTGCAAAGAAGAATTTATGTCGCGTGTCTGAAGAAAAGTCACCCTGTGTGGAAAGGAACCTGATTTAGCCTAAAGTGACACATCTGTAATAAGAGCGCGGTGATCGTCCGGAAATATGCTTCATTATGACGTGATTAATGGATTACTCCCAGATTATATATATGAACGCTGAACTCAAACTGGAAACCGGTATCTAAGCATTGACCTCAATTGTGCTGGCACGTTTTCTCTTTATCTGTAGTCGCTCACAGCTGAAGAAACGCCGAGCGATGCATATTATGTTCACGCCTCTTGCTTCGGAATTCCTTCTTCGGCATGCGGTTGTTGTCGCCATCTCATTGGCTACCGAGGGATAATGAGATGCTCGATATTAACCACACCCTGCGTTCCTTAGAGTGTTGATAACTATAGTTGAGATACTTCGCCTCGCCTGACATGGACTAAGAGCAAAAAGCTACAATACAAGCGCGAGCGGGCGCCTCTGACAGATGTCCCCGCGATACACTAGCAGTCATGCAGCCGCGGTGGGTCAAACGTAAGAAAACCGCGCTTGTAGCCTTTGAGGTTAGTCCAGGTTAAGGTGAGATAAAAAAATATAGACCATGAGGCGACTATCCTGTTCTCGCGCAGTCATTAAGGAGCTAGCCATGTACACCCCACACTTTCAGAAGAACAGGGTGTATTCTTACACCCTTTGTCCCATATAATACACCCCAAAACTTCAGTTCGATGTACGGCGCACTGACGTCGATCTGCGGCACTAACTTTCACGAGAAGCTTGATAGCCGTGTGGTACAACTTATTAAAATAGCTAATGTACGTGTTACTGAATCGGGGTTTTCTTGATCCTTCTGCAAAACCTCAGTGTTTTCTTTCTGTGGTCTTTGAGACGTATTTTAGCTATTTAATAAGTTATATCGCATCATAATCAAGCCCCTCGTAAACTTTTGAGCCGTCTGTTCGACTATTGGCGACTCCAGCGAAATCGACGCCGCGTGGTGGCAACGCCGAGAAGCTCAAGAGTGGAGGTCGTTTCGACTCTGTCGTCTGCTATCGCCGCCCTGTTCTCGTAGGCAGCATAGAAACAAACATCTTTTCAAGTAATTATTTTTATGCTTCCGCCGTGTCATTCCTATACGCACTGACTAGAAGAAGATTTTACCGTCGAAAAATCGATTTGCTTTCATATATAACAACGATTTTACTCTGCAGTGCAAGAAATTTATAGTGGCCCGCGTGCTGAACGACGAAAACGACCTCTTTTCGTCCTCCATTTTGCCTGACCAGCGCGCCCCCTATAGTTCGCTGGAGTCGCGAATAGTGCGCTGTACGTCGAAGTGAAGTTTTGGGGCGTGTTATATGTAGGGTTCGGAGTTTTCGGTTTAAACCGATAAAAACCGATAAAAGTACGCCGAATCCATTTGCGGAAATTCGGTTTTAACCGAAAAAGGTCCGTTTTTAGGTTTGGCATTGTCAATTTAAACCGATGAAAACCGATAAAAGTCCGTCGAGTCCATTTTTTAAAATTCAGTTTTAACCGGAAAAAGTCACTTTGACCTTCCAGTCGTACAGCAGAGCCGTGGCGGAAAAGTGGAACGACAGTGTCTATCGAAACGTGTCCGAATGTATGGGATACACTGATGGCATCACGACGTTTTGGGTTAATGTGCGCATCATTTATCGGAACGTGAAGTCCCAAATGCCCCGTGACTTCGCCATGTACGAGCGTGTTTTCAAACTCGTTGTAAGGAAGACTGACTTGATGCAAGCTCTGCATGTTGTATTGTACTTTAAAACGTCGCGCCGTGTCTCTTTCGGCGGTCACAATTGGTTAATTGGCCGATTTTGGCTCAGGCAGCGCTTCATCTCCTCAGCCTGCCACAGTTTTGTGTTAGCGTTGAGAGGGCATTCTCGAAGCTCAGGGTCATATTAACAGGAAGGAAAGAGTGCGGATCAAGGAGGAGAACCTGGGCAAGTATATGTGTGTGTTCTATAATGAGATCACGTAACCCTGATGTACAGAAGGTGAAGTTCCATGTTTATTGGGCATAGGCTTCATATCTGACTTGTTTGTACTTGTTTTTTTTTTTTACAGTTGCACACATTTGCCAAATGAAGAGTCCATTTCTTTCTAAATGTATCTGTGCCGTCATTCTTTGAGTGATCACAAATATCAGAGCTAAGTACAAGGATCATCTGGTCCGGTGTGTGTTGGTGTTTATTTTGTATTCACCGAAAAAAGCCGATAAACTTCTGTGGGCGTAAATATATGCCGAAAAAAACCGAAAATTGAATTTTAAAATAAACACCGAAAAAAGTATGCCGAATTTTGAAAAAATAGAAACCGAAAACGCGGAACTTTAATTATATGGGACAAAAAAACGTAAAATGATAACTTTTTTTTTTTTTTTTTTTTACAGCGGAGCTGTTAAGGGTTAGTTTCCCCAGGATCGTGTCCCCCGCAAAGAAATGAAGACACCGAACTCTGGACACCTACCGCCATCTATGAGCGACGGCGGCAAGCCACGTATCTGGTTGCCGCCGTCGCTCATAGATGGCGGCAGCCTTTCCACTCTGGCTTGCCGACTTCCGGCCGGCCATTGCTTTCCATTGTACAGCTTCGCTGGTCTTCCTTCTTCACCAGAGTGGAAAGGCTGAAAGTTTTTTTAGAGGGCGGGTACAGAGACCTGAATCCATGAACAGGGGTTTCGTGCTCCTGGCATCGTGTTTTTATTTTATTTTAGTCACTGCGCAAAAACTATAGCAGTAACTGTGCACGACTTGCACTCACGTCAGACAAGCGGCCATTGTGAAGGTCCTTGCTTCTGAGTGCGTACAGTGGCTAGCGATATGAGCTAGAACGCGCAAACCGTGACCAGGCAGTACAGACCGGGCGGTCTAGCAGGCAGCGAGTGGATGGCCAGAACGGCAATGGATTGGTTTAAATGGGTCAATAAGGAGTATTCACTGGGCGCCATATTTGTGGGTGCTCTTTAGAGCGCATGCTCAGAACGAGCCCACATTAATAGGTTGCTAAGACCGGCAGTCTTGATGGTGTGGAATGCACGTTGCAAAAGAACCGTGGAAGCTCGCCATCAGCACGCGTTCGGCAGACGCGCACACACCTATGGCCGCCAGTGAATACTTCCTATACTCCGCTTCACCATATGTTCTACCGCAGCGAAGGCTAGAAGCGCGAGCTCATAGCATTTGCAGCTGCCCTTAATGCGCGAGAACTTGTGCGGACGGGATGTGCCCTGAGCAAGGAGCTCGCGCTTGTCGCCTTTGCTGCGGTACATCAGAAGGTGAAACAAAGTATAGTCACCCGCTGCGCGCGATACTTCCCCACCCTCCGACACACGGTAGCCGTGCGACAGCGTGGTTCGTACTGCCTGGTCACTGTCTGCGCATTCTAGCTCATATCGGGAATCACTGTACCTATACCTTCTGCGGCATATATTTCTCACCACCCATCTTGTTTTTCTCGGCCAAAGAAAGTAGAAATGACCGTTCGGCCATGCCTACTTGCTACTTGTTTATGGCGTGAGGTAGAGTGCCTTCATACACACGCGCGCTTTGCTTGAGTGGTGACATCTTAGCCATTTTTGCGCCCAATCGTTTTTTATGCATTTTGAAGTACACGCAATCCGGTGTCAGTCAGCTCGAGCGCGTAGCTTTGGCTACTGCAGAGGCGCCATTTTAGCGCCCAAGTCACGCACCGAGTGCGCGAGAGCGTCACGCGCTGAACATTCAGTGCAACAATGTATGTCTTCACCCTGAGACAGACAGACATGTAGGCACCCTAGCGTGAGGCAGAGCCGTTTATACTGAGAGAGTTTGGCCTTCTTAAGGAGATTTTGACAGCCTGGCAACCACAGCAGCGTAGTCTGACAACCGGGGGATGACTACTTCCGTCCGCCATATTGTGGCTCTGGCTCATAGGAACTCTACGCGATTTCTCAGGAATGAACAAGACAAAGAAGTGACGCCATATTGTGTTACCGCGAAATCCGCTTGTTCTAGCGGCCAACAAGCTCCGCCCATCGGCCAAACTCTCTCAGTATAAACGGCTCTGGCGTGAGGGCCACCCGCACGCCATCTGTATGAGAAATCGACTTTTTAAAACTTTTTTCGTGGAACTAGATACGATCGCATATATTTTACATTTTGAACGTAAATAATGACATCTGGGCAGTAATAATCGGGAAAAGTTTTCACTATTGCTTATACGAGCAATTAGGTGCGAACCCATCACTTGGCGAATGGTTATCGATTGTTCCTATTGGGAGACGTTGCGACCCGATACCTTCTTAATATAATTCCTCACTAATCGGGGGTGACAAACGTCCGTCGTTAAGCTTTGACGACGGTATACACGAATGCGGTGACTCGCCTTGTTTATTTTGTTCAGTCACCGACTTGAGACCTGTATTACCATAGTGCCTGGAACCCGTCTCCAACAGGTGTGTCTAGCGTCCTTCCCGCCAATGCGTTGAAAGTGGCCCCGCAATGGCAACAAATGACGTCACAGAAGCCGGCGTCACGCTGTCAGCTGTCGCGATCCTGGCGGTTGGTTCGTAGAAATGTTGCTGAAACGCACGAGCGAACGCGAGTGTCAGACTGTCGTCGCGGCATCCCAACTCCTGGCTGCCGAAGCTTGCGGGCACTGTCAAACTGAAGAGCGACCTGCAGCAAAACAGGCGTCTGCTACGTACGCCACCGCTAATGACGTGACACCGTCAGGATCGTGACCGGCGAGAGCATGACACTTTTGTGACGTTATCAGGCGAAACTCGAGGGACCGCTTTTTAGATGCGGAGCATCTCTTGTTCGGGTCTATGTCCCGCGGCGTCGGCGTCGTCCGCACTCACACTGCGCATGCGCAACTCTCCTCCTTCCCTCTCTCCAACAGCTGCGCGTTACTCTCTCCGCTCTCTCTCTCTCTACCAGCTGCGTGCACTTCGCGTGCGTTCGCTTCTACTCACACCGTGCGCGCATGCGCAACTCTCCTCCTCTAGTCTCCTCTCATTCAAGTGTGAATATAAGCAGCGGTAGCGCGCTGCGCGCGTTCCCCCGGAGGAGTGAAAGGAGGATAGTTTTGGGCGCGCGGGTCGCAGCGCCACGCCAGGGCTTTCGAGTGGGGTGGGCTTTCCCGCAACTCTGCGGCTGTCGTGTGCTAGCGTTTCTCGGCCGCTCGCGTCCGCCACAGCCCAAATCCGGCCGGCCAAAAGAAATCAGTCAAGAAGGGAATAAATTAATTACGATCCGCGATGCTCCGCATCACCCCATAATTTCCCTCGGGAAGATGGTGTAATTTTTTTGGTCCCTCGGCCAACGCCGCAATTTAACGGACTGCGGAACTTTACCAGGATCCTGGGGATTCGCCACGCGCTGTATTTCTTAAGGGGTAAGTGACCTTGAAGACCACCCTCACGACATCCGTCAATCACCTGCTTCATTGCATTTGAGCGTACAGTAGCGAGTCAAAGAAGACCCACGAAGGCAACGACTGAAGTAGAAGGCCCTGCGGACTGCAGTCGATTCGCCCAATAGCACAGACTGAAGACAGGATGCATGCTACTGAAGGTCAGATCAGTGAAGGCCCGCTAAACATGGCTTGCATTTAACGGCATCGCTCCTTGCTGGTTGTCGTTGCTACTTGTTCTGGCCGAGAAAAGAAAGTCAGTGGCGCAAAACACATGTTGCAGAAGGTACGCCTTCAGTGGAAATGTCGCTGCTCTGACCTTCAGTAACAAGGTTGGAATGGCCGCTGATGTGACGCCAATGCAAGCGATGCATATAGGCCCGTTTCTCTCGGGCCGGGGGCCCAAGCGCTTCTGCGAGACGCGAAAATGTAATGCTGGTCCCACCATCCACGCGATACCACCATAAAAGCGGCGCTGTAACATCCGATCATGCACGTCTGTCAGCAACTGTCCATGCGCGGTAACAAAACGTATAAAAAATATAATTGAGATTAAAAAAGGAATTAGGTCGCGGCCTCAACGTCCCCACAAACATTCCTTTCAACGTCTATTGTTTGTATTCTTTTCTTTGATAGCCTCCTTGAGCAAGTATGTTTCACTTTGCGTGACAGGGAAGCCGAAGCTACAAGCAAAGCATGTTCCCCTGAACGATTCTCGCATTGCACGAGCACGTGTGCTTGGCAGGGACATTGAAAGCTCCTAACTCGCTCTTGACTCCTTTGGATACGCTGGCACTCATAATGGAATGGGGTATAGAAAACTGTAGTGGGGAAGTCTAACAACTCAAATTAAAAACGCGACCTAACATTTTTTTTTTTGCTCGCCTGGAGCATTGTTCAAGACTTGAGAGGTACAGGGCCACAGGGAGAATTCACTGGGCGCCATGTTTGGAGTGCTTTGTTCACTACTTATGCACAGAACGATGCTAAGACCGGCAATCTTGAAGACGTGGACCGCACGTTTGCGAAGGAACTGTGGAGGCCCTGCGTCAGCGCGCGCTCAGCAGCCACAGACTCAGCTATGTCCGCAAGTGAATACTTCCTATAGGTGCATTGAGAGCATAAAGAGCCTGCGGACACCCTTCTACACCCTAAAAGATCTGGAGCGTCTGCACCTCCCGCAAAGTACTTGGAAGAGTTAATCACTGCAATCTATGCAGGGAGCTCGGCGAATGACAGGGCTGAAAATATATCTAAACAATATACTGCCTCCACTGTGGCACTAAGCATGACGTGTCACCATGCTCAATGACACATCGCAGAAAGCTTTTTCTTTTTCTTGGGAGGGGGGGGGGAGGGTTACATTATACTTAAAAAGTGATTACATACTCAACTCCGACGTGACCATCTTCTGTTTCCGGACTCTCCATGGAAGCTGCACCAGCAGACGGAGGGACATTGACGATGTCCTCAGGGACGAGGCAACTGGCAGGACGCCCCTCGGGATCCTCACGATCGGACTCGAGTTGAGGACAGTCATCAACAGATGAGGGTAGACTCTTTCTGTCGCGATCACCCTTTAAATCAAGAGGATCGGGACCGTGTGGTTCACTAGTCTTGTCTCCACGGCGCTGTCGATGCTGATCATGATGGTGATCAGGACCTCCATCATGATGGCGGGGGTGATCATGAAGGTCGAGGTGTTGGTTGTGACGGTGGTGGCGCTGATGACGACGATGGTGGTACATGCGATGACCGTGACTACGAGGCGAGAGGGGTCGTTGGTCCATCTGTGCCGGCCGGTCTTTAAGAGGGCGTCTGTCTCCTAAAAGTTGCTGGTCGCTCGGAGGACGCTGATCGCTTTGAGATTGTGGGTCCGTTTGGGATGCGAATGTTGTTTGAGTTTGTTTGCTTTGAGGCAGGTGGTGAGTTTTAGGTTGATTGGCTTGGGGTTGTAGTTTGAGTTTACGTTGTAAGTCGGGTTCCACTCGAAGGTCAGCCTGAAGGTGCTGGTCTGTTTCAAGGTACTGACCAGTTTGAGGTTGCTGATTAGATTGCACTTGTCTCTCTGCAAGAACTTGCTGGTAAGGGTTTCTAGGATCCTGGTCATTGCGAAGACCCCGCTCGGTTTTAGGAATCTGACCGGCTCGGGACTGGTCGAATAGAACATGCTCTTCGTTCAACTTCTCCAAATCATGCTGAACGTGTTGGTCGGTTTGGGGCTGATGTCGTGGGACAGTTTCATGTTGAGGGTCAATTCTAGGTTTTTTGTTGGCTTCAAAGTGGTCCACGGCTTGAGGTTGGCAGTCCGCTTGACCTTGGCGGTTTGCTGAGAACTGCTGTTTAGTGAGAGGTTGCTGGTTAGGGTCATCTGTAGGAAGCTGCTCATCACGGACGAGCTGCGACATGACACTACCACGGAATGCGTTCCAAATCCAATGAACGCACGCACTGGATGGTCCCGTGACTGCTGAGATCTTTCACTTCGTCTACTAAGGCGGTGATAAAACAGAAAAGCGAAAAGTCCGGTAGCTCGCGCGGATCACTAATGCGAACATGCGGATTTCTTATGTTAACCCGCCCATACCGACGTTCATTACTGTTCATTATTGTACAGTCGCCGCGGGAGTTAATAGCTCCACGCGAGCGTGCGTTTTTTTCCGAGGGGCGCTTGCCTGGTGGCTTTCGATAGAACTGGAGATGACGTCAGGGCGAGTCCATGCGAAGTGGACGGGGAAGCCGTCTCAATTCAAGGGAACCTTTGTTATCATCCGCACGTCCACACGCCTGAGTGTAGTTCGAATGAAAAGGGAAAGATGATTCTGCAGAAGTCAAGATCGCCAAGCACGAATGACACGGCAGTTTGAAAGAGAGAAGGAAATACGTCTTATTTTCTAACTTCTGCAGAATCATCTCCCATTGTCATTCGACCTACGCTGACCCGCAGGCAGATGATAGCAACAGTTCCCTTGAATTGAGCAGCTACCCCCGTCCACTCCTCGTGGACTTGTCCTGACGTCATCTTTAGTTTTATCGCAAGTCACCAGTCGAGCGCTCGTCGGAAATATACGCGCGCTCGCGTGGAGCTATTAACTCCCGCGGCGGCTGTACATGTTACAGCTGCGGATTCATCAAAGTAGGGTGTCTCAATACCCTTTTCTTTATGGTCATTACATCCTTTGTAGTACCAGATGCCGACAGCACGCGTTCACAAAAAGACTACAAAAAATTTGCCGAAGACAAAATGTCGCCGCAGCACAGTCAACGCCAAGAGCGCGTGCAGAGAGACGCTTTTTCAAGCGCCGAAGACGAAAAAATATAAGTGTTCGGAACAAAATCGTCAGATGTCATCCCTAAGCAAAGCGCACATGAAGGCACGTACCTACAATAGAGAAGCTGCGCGCCTGCTCGCGCTCGCATCTCATCATTATGAAGTTTTAGAACAAAGGGGGCCCCCATGCTACGTCCACGCTTTGGGTACTTTGGGTCCCCAAACAGCTTTGGACGCCGCACTGCGCATGCGCAGAACTCCTGCGCATGTGAAATGCTACACCCTAAGCTGTTTGGAGGATCCCAAAGCTTTAGGGCCCCTATTCTAAAACTTCCTGCATTCACGATAATAATCTCCGGAGAAGGGGAACAAGGGGGACAAAGGACAAACATAAAATCTCAAAACACAGCTAGGTGACTAATGTGCGACTGAAAAATTCCGCCTGGTCCTGGTATCGAACCAGGGACCCCTCCACTTCCGGCGGAGCGCTCTACCAACTGAGCTAACCAGGAGTTAGAGGTCAGCAGAGCAAACGGGTTTTAACAGTTGCCACAGTCTAACACCAGCAAAGGTGAACGGCCCGCATTTTAAGGTTTTGATGATACGGTAATTCATGCAAAGTGAAAGCTCGTCCTGCCGCGGCGAGACACAGCATTTGCCATGGCATCACTACGCCAGAAATGCGTCTCCTCTCATTGATCCTATTTTTTGTGCGGTGCAGCAGACAAAAAATCTCAAAGACCATTCTCCGGCAAAACGGCAAAACCGATCTTGACGGTGTCAAAGAAAGGACTCGTGCAGCGAGGCGCCGTCCGTGCATTCTCATGAAAACAGCAACAATAACAAATGCTCTAGCTTGGGGCATTTTGACATTTTGTGCTGGTGTCGCTGGTGCTGGAGTTGAACCCATTGAAAATAAATTTCGCGAAAAACTGCCCTGTCAAATTTATTTACACAAATAGAGAAATATAACATTTAGGCTTCCCTCTTAAAACTAAACTAGACAACACCACCAGTACGTTCTACCATCCGCTTTGCCACTTTTATCACCTAAGTAAATTTTATTTTATTGGCTCAAAATGCGCTCCTAACAGTCAAAATGGTAATATTTATGGATCTTATTAAAAATCATCAGCACTATTAGCGGAAAATCCAAGGTCTGTACAACCTTCATTACATCTTTAATGAACCTAAATAAATATGAAAGTCGTTTAGAACTCCCTGTAACGCCGGAACAGAGCGCAGCTCTTGAGGAGGAGGATGGAAGGGTACTGAGGGATAGGTGACTCCCTGAGGTCACGTGACCTCAGGGGGGGGGGAGGTAACTCTCATAACCCTCGTGAGGGTAACCCTCCTGGCCGTCGTGAGAGTAACCCTCGTGACTTTCGTGAGTGTAACCCTTTTGTGGGTAATTAACCCTCGCAACCCTCGTGAGGGTAACGCTCGTCACCCCCGTGAGGGTAACCCTCGTGATCCTCGTGAGGGTAACCCTCGTAACCCTCGTGAGAGGTAACCCTCGTAACCCTCGTGACGTCATTATGGGAAACTACCCAGAATGCAACGCGCGGTTATTCCGTCGCGTGCAACGCGCGGTTACGCCGCTTGCATGCAACGCGTTGCATGCAAGCTTTGCATGCGCGTTGCATGCAACGAGCGGTTACGCTGACAGCGACGCCGACGGCGACGCCTTTCAAGCCCGGCACGGGCGCCTAAGAGCTGCGCTCTAATATTCAATACTCTAGTTCATTTCTGAAACTGAGGATTGTGTAGCGAAATTTGCACATGCAGTGACGTGCAGGTGAATCCCCCTTAATCTCGCAAATACTGCAAAACCCGCCCAGTGTACTTCGTTTCAGCTTAAGTCCAGGCTCAGCCGATGCTACAAGCGCGAGCATGTCGCCCTGAACTAGAGTGTACTATACTTCGTTTCAGCTTGGGTCCAGACGCAGGCGATGCTACAAGCGCGAGCTCCGGGCTTTCAGCGTCCCTGCCAAGCACGCGCGCTCGTGCAATGCAAGCACTGTTCAGGGCCACACGCTCGCGCTCGTAGCATCGGCTGCGTCTGGACCCAAGCTGAAACGAAGTATAAAATACATTGTAGTGTTTGGACCGGCGCGACTCGACAATGGGAACTTGTGAGGCTGCGCGTGTAGACAACAATCGCGGCGCTGCAGTCGACAGGGCAGCAGATATAGTCGCTGCAATCCGCACGTGCCAGCGCACGCGCGCGTGCACCCAACACTTCCCCGTATTCTAGTACACTGTATACCTGAACAGTGCGTGCACTGCACGATCACGCATGCTTGGCAGGGACGCTAAAAACCCAGAGCTCGCTCGTGTAGCTCCTGCTACGCTCACACTTCAAGTGAAATGGAGTATAGTTCAGAACCTGAAAGGTTTAAAGGCTATTTGCACACTGGCGCAACCACGTTTCAACTCACCCGAGAAAGAGCGAAAACTCGCGGACAACTTTCCGTAACTACGCAAGTCAGCGCGGTCAGGCTTTGACTTTCAAGTACCGCCAACCATTGTTGTGGAAACGCGCAAGACAGGTGTCACGAGCGTGTGCTGCGCCGCCATTTCCTTCCAAGGGCCGCTCGAGACTCGGGCCTCGTGCACTGGAGCATTTGACGCTACTTGCGAGGCAAAGGCAAGCCCATCGAGGGGCTTTAGATGTCAGGTAGAAAACTCGCGTTGGGGGTGGAGAAACTACTACATTCTTCACCTGTCACCGACCATGCAACACTTCATTGTTTACGAAGCCACAGCCCAGTGTGGGATCTCCTCAGCCCACCAGGGGTGCATGTCAGTCGCTTCGGAAGGCGAACGAATCACGTGCCATACGCACAACCGCTGCAAATGGCGCCAGCCAGAAGCTGCTTTCTGCAGAACGCCTCCAGTGGTGCGCCCCCTCGTGCAAGCATGTGCATCGTGCGTGTGAAGGTAGCTTTTGCAAGCTTGCAATTGCACATGCTTGCCCGCGCATGTAGACACATGCCGGCGGCAAGATGACCTGCCTGCAATCGCTTATTGGGAAGGAGTTCGAACAGTCACGCCTCTAGCGGCATGCTGCATCTGTGGAGAACCCGAATTTTCTTGTTTTTGATCCCAGAAATTGAAGATGGCGATTCGGGCCGTTCCTCGTGCGACCAATGCACTGGTCAGAACGAAGTGCTCCTGCCCAGACCGTCCTAGGCGAGCTTCGATTTCTTCGTTATGCTGCGTTAGTAAACACCGGGTTGTGGGGACAACAAGTTCGATAAAGCGAATCCTATAGTTCTAACCACTGATCTCTACTATAGGGGGCTGGATGGCGCTTAGCTGCTCCCCGAGCAGGGCGCAAGTGAAGCCACCGGAAGTTTGATGCTTGTCCCGGAAGTCCGGCGTGCGCTGGGCTTCCTAGTGCATTCAGTCGATATTTTGGACCATGCTTTTCTGTGTCTTTGGTTGGGTTTTAATACTCCCGTTCTGGATTAAATCCCGAGAATGAGAGCTTTTGAACTTGGGAACCTATTCACACTTGATCAACGAGAACTTCAAAATGTTTACATTGAATGGGTTTAAACGATACTTCTCGGGTCTGTATGCGCTCTTACTGCCCAACAAGCAAGCTCTCTTGAGGGAACAAGCAAAAATCCAGCGCCCTTGACGCTTTTCGAGCCAGCACCCGGAAGGGTTACAGAGCCTGCCAAGCACTCACTTCCGGGACAAGCCGCTTACTTCCGGTGGCTTCATACCTGTTTGCTCAATGCGCCATCCAGCCCCCTCTAGTGGAGATCAGTGGTTCTAACGCCTGCCCAATAGCGTGAAATCGTAATGCGATTTCATTATCCGATGTACGAAGAGCGTGTTATTGCGGGTCAAGATTAAAGAAAGAATAAACATGTAGGAATAAAAATATGAAACATGTAAAATGAAATATATGCGTGCGATCGCCTCTCAACTACGTGTTTATTCTTTCTTTAACCTTGATTTCATTTTTCCTTATTTTAATTTCGTCACCTCTCGAAATCAAATCCCGTTTATTAACTAAAGTGGCGGTTTCTAGATTGTGTTTGGTGTATTATGCACACTTCCTATTTCATTTGAAGGCTTTAGGAAACCGCTATTTAATAACCGATACTACATTAAAAATATATATATATCCCGCACATGGAATCTTTTGGATGACCACCGACTCTGTCAAATATCAACACACTGACTCATTGCCTTTTATTCCCTCATCATGTACTCTCCTTCTGAGAGTAATAATGCAACAAAACAATATAAACTGGAGGGCCGATATTCAATCTTGTTCACATAACGCTGTCACTCTCTCTAAAAAAACAATCCACTCCTATCTTATTAAAAAAAAAAAAACGGACATCATCAATCTATAGCAAGAGTAAATTTTCGCTGAAAAATTATATACGCATATATTGCCACCGCCTTTCCTTGTGGCTTTTATTTTTTGCGCGTTTATACTTCTACGAATATCGATGTCCAAGTGCACCACCTTGCCAGCTCTTGTGGGCTCACAAAGCAAAGGATCAAAATAAATAAACCGTAAATTAATTATTTCTTAACGGGATTCTAGTGACCACGCAGCGTAAGGACGGAGCACGCAACGCAGACGGATAACCGCAAGGGAACCCTCGGAGAATGCATCCGGAGCGGAATCGTCACATGTCCGCCTCCCGAAATACGACGGACGGCGCAGACTGCGTGCCGGT
Source organism: Ixodes ricinus (assembly GCA_037355805.1). Taxonomy (NCBI): domain Eukaryota; kingdom Metazoa; phylum Arthropoda; class Arachnida; order Ixodida; family Ixodidae; genus Ixodes; species Ixodes ricinus. The sequence continues at coordinate 17,442 of JAZHYW010058467.1, forward strand.
GGGGTGCAGCGAGCTTCCCGCCATTCTCGTGGTGGGTGCCGAGCCCTCCGATTCGCAGCCCCGACCGCCCACGGGTTCGGCACCTGCCGCCCGAGTTGATGGCGGTTGCCCCGCTTGACCGAGACCTCTGTTGCAGGTGGAGTACATGCAAACGGCCGGAGGCGAAGAAGGTTAGAATCAGACGACACGGAAGGGTACACCCGATGTCACGATCGGTCTCACTGTACTACATCGACTCAGCTTAAGTCCAGACGCAGCCTAGGCTGCGTCTGGACTTAAGCATCGAAAGCGCAAGTCACTGGGCCTTTTCTCCTTATGGTTGGTTTAGGCGATGATAGTACCCGTACAGGGCCAATCAGACAGCGTCTGATTGGCCCTGTACGGGTACTATCATGGCCCTGTACGGGTACTATGTGTGGGGGGGGGGGGTGTCGTATGGTGTATATGGGCCGCATTTGCAGAACGGGCTGCGAGGAGGTACCCAAAGTGATGATCGCGTCTGCGAAATGTATCCGCTTTTCCACCCTGCTGCTCTCCTCGCCAAGAAGAAAAAAAAACGCAGCGCATGTGCGCTTGTCCCCGCAAGAGGCATCCGCCATTGAATTCCAAATGCCCCCCATGGTTAGATATGGACCCTCTCCACAATCCAGGCTCACTACGTCGGCCGCGATTGGCCAAGAGATCCCTGTGACGTCTCTAGCAGAATTTAGTTTTGCAATCATTGAGGGAAAAAGTAGATATGGACGATGTCGCGGTTGGTCGTCGTGGCTTATTAAGTTAACGCTTCTTGTTCAGTTCTTTGCCGTTCTTATCCGCTAACGCCGCCACCTCATTGCCTAATAAGTGATACTAACTTATCTGATGCGCGGCACGCATCGCGCTCTGCGCTTTTGAGCCGTCAGTGACCCTACAAGCTTCCATCGTGCTCCATGCACACGTCATCGAACTCGTCGTTCAGAAATGACGCTAAATAGGATAGCCACATATGGGACATCACGGCGAGGCAAATCCTGGTCAGTGACGTCACGGATAGGAACCATAAGAGGGCGCCACCTGAACGTTTCGGCGTTAATACAAGACCGTTTGAACGGGATTTTGCGAACAGACGAACCTCTACGGGACCAGTGAGCGAATGCGAGTGTCTCAGCAAGGTATACGTTGAGTATCGCGGTTCGCGTGAACAAGGATTCGGCGCTGTTTCGCATTGTACTCATAGCGATTTGCACCGAATTTCGCTGCCCATCTGGCTGTTCCAAATGAGCCCATTCCGCCATACTCGTTGTTTTCACAGTAACGTTTCATTCTGGAGAAAAACATAGACAACCAACGATTCCTTGTTCGTGGTAACTGTGTCGCTCTCTAGTGAACAACTTGCCTCGTGGAATTAGTGCGACGAGCTGCAACGTGCCTCATTCTGACGCTCTTATTGACAAACAAGTAGAGAGGGGGG
>JAZHYW010058469.1:0-44927 GCA_037355805.1 Ixodes ricinus
AAAACACGTGGTGCAGCGTTTGAGGGGGTAAACAAATGCACGAGGTGTGCAAAGAGTGGACGAATTTGGCTGGTCGTATACACCGACGCGCGGCCCGCTCTGTTACAAACAGGGCAGGAGAGCTGCGCATGCGCAGCAGGGGTGTGGGCAAGAGCGACCGCGCTCTCGCCGTGTTTTCCCCATTGCGTCGCGGGCTGTACGTTCGCTAACCGAAACTGCTGCTGCGGCGTCTCTAGCTTTTTTTTTTTGTGTCGTCTTCTGCTATTTCTTTTGTCTGATTATTGGCACTCGGTGCCAGGGCCTGAGCAGCAGCGACAACAGCTAGAACCTGTTCGTTGACGGCGTCGCCTTCGAGGCTTCCAACGCCGTGAGCAAAACGCGCCGGCGCTTCGACGCCAAGGGGGCAAGTTGCTGCCGCCAACCTCGATGGCGCAGGTTGTCGTCTACCTGGTCTTTTCGCCGAGCTAGTTTGCGGCCGACACGGTGCAAGCGTACGAGTCTCTCGAGGCCTGCAACTACTTCGAGTCTTGCAAGAACTGGGGAGCGCTATGCGTGCGAATATATCAAGAGTCGATCGGGTCGGAAATTTAACTGCGCTTTTTTACGCCACAGGCCAAGTACGATACTGTAAGCTCAGGACGCCTCAAGGCGCCGCGTTGTGCGTCGTACGAGCCAAGGTGATGCTGTCGCAGCGGTTAGCTGCTACACCCGAGGATGCGTGGGTCTAGCCAGCAACCAAAGAAATCTCGGGCGGCAACTTGTATGCACAACGTAGGAACAAAGTGCGGGTGATCTGGATCAGATGACGGTTTTCCTACTCATAGGAGTGCCTCAGTGCTAGAACAGAAATTGCAAGCGGCCGGCCTTGCGAGGAGACCGTTTTTCTTTTTTTCGTTTCACGCAGATTATCTATTTACTGCGTCGTACATGCAAACCGTCCGTTGTTCTTCTCACACCTGGCTCGCCTGGCCGATCCGGCGCGATCTCAGCACCGCCGCAACTCAGTGACGTCAATTCGCGCGTGTGGTGTGTAATATCGGACTAACTGACATTTGTTCCGAGTAAGAACGGTTGAGAATGCTAAAATATAGACGTGAATTATACACTCTTTCATTGGACGCAGGGCGAATCTGAGTAAAGGCCGCTCCAGAACATAAGCACTGCAATAGCGCAGCACACGATTTGGTAGCAGTACGTGTAAAAGGTTATTTCCGCTAGGCCAGTATTTGATTCCGAGTTTAGTCCAGTCGAAGGGTGAAGAAAGCTTAAGCGGAACGAACCGCGTATAACACTGAACAAAATATGAAAATCCAATAATATCGTCAATGTACAAGCTATCCCCCCCTCCCCTCCAAAAACAAATTGTTTTTTGTTTTTTTGCAAAAATGAATTATGCATGGCTGATCTCTCATTCCCCGCCGAAAGGTAGCGCAAGATGTTCGAACCTGATGCCAAAGTTTCAGCACGAACCGATATTTTATTCAAAAAGTTCTGTGATTTTCTGAACATCTCAGTGGGAAAGCGGGGCCCGTTTTCGCCCGTTTTCGCCCATTTTCGGTTTCTGGCGCCATAGCGCACCATGCAATTTAGAGCTCTGCCGGCCACCATTTTCCCATTGGCATTTTCAGAAATCATTTATAATTTTAGAGCGCAGCTCTTAGGTGCCTGTTTCTGGCTTGAGCGGCGTCGGCGTCGCCGCCGGCGTAGTTGCGCGGTGCGTTATGGGAAACGTCTCATAATGCAACGCACAGGTCTCACTCATGACCCGCCCATTGCATTATGAAACGTTTCTCATAATGCAACGTGCGGGGGGGGGGAGGGAGGAGGAGGAGGAGGGAGAGGGAGGAGGGAGGAGGAGGGGAGGCAAGTGATATCACCATTCATAAATCACATACAGGCACGTATGAAAACGCGGTGTACTCGTTATCCAAGTGGCCATCTACATGGGTACGGTTCTGTGCTGTACCCATCGATCACTGTGGTTCGCAAGAGGAAGTTGGTAAGCTACCGCGAGCAAGCCGACAACGGCTTGCTCGCGGTAGCTCTGTATCTCTCGCCTACGGCACTCACCAAATATTCCGTGCAAGGCAAAGAAGAACTTCAAGTTCATACCAGTCATGAAGGAAAACATCTCATTGGCCCCGAGGGACGTGTACTCGCTGTTGTGCTGTGCCATCTCGGGGGAGCACACTCAAGACTAATGCTGAGGAAATCAAAAACGCCAAGCAGTTTTCGATAGAGCCGACAGCAAGTAGGATGGCATCGGCAGTATCACGTGCTTCGTCAAAGTGTTGACTCTAACGCTGTCTCGTTCTCCCGCCTTGCTCCTGCTGTCCTGTTTTCCAGCAAAGCCAGAACTTAAACAGGGTGGAGCTTCCAGAAGTGAGAACTATATTTCCTTCTCCGGACAAGCGGTGAGCGAGAATACCACAATATATACATATATATATATATATATATATGTATATATTATATATGTATATATGTATATATATATATATATATATATATATATATATATATATATATATATATATATATATATAGATAGAGAGAGAGAGAGAGAGAGAGAGAGAGTGTTTCACGAAAGGTGGACAAATTCGATATTGCGAAAACTAAGCACCGCAACAAAAAAAGGCATGGTTTCAATTAGAATCTTGCTGAGCATCATCCATAAACACTAAATCAACAAATTGCAGAATGATAGAAGGCACGCGCAGTATTTTACGACTTTCTGAAAAACTGCACAATTTCGACGGGTTTTAAGTTTCGGTCTGCAATCGGAGCGCTTCTCGGCACCGACGGCACCGCACCCCGCGGAGAAATAGTGCAACCAACCTTTGCTGCGCTGTCCTTGCAGAACGCAACAGAGGCTGGTTGCACTATTTCTCCACGGGGTGCAGTGCGGTCGGTGCCGAGAAGCGCTACGATTGCAAACCGAAACTTTAAAACCCGTAGAAGTTGCGCGGTTTTTCAGGAAGCCGTAAAATACCGCGCGTGCCTTCTATCGCTCTGCAATTTGTTGATTTAGTGTTTATCGATGATGCTCAGCAAGATTCTAATTGAAACCATGCCCTTAAACTCAATACTAAAAAATATATTTACGCGAAAATAATTAAAAACCTAATTATCCCGAACTTTAATAAATTTCCTAAATAGGCCCCTGGCCTAGGACTAAAACGACACAAACCTTTTTATGGTGCGATTCGTAGTTTTCGCAATATCGAATTTGTCCACCTTTCGTGAAATACCCTGTATATATATATATCTTTCTCAGAGTGTTTAGCACGGTATATCGCAAAATCGAAATTCCTTAAGAGAGGGGGAGGTGGAAAGTAGGGGAGGAGGGGAGGAGCAGCACGAGAGGAGGAGGGGAGGAGGTGGGGAGGGGAGGGGGTACGGATTAGGAGGATGGGCATACTCTTCCCTTCGTAGTTCTCCCCTCCTCCTCCTCAAGAGCTGCGCTCTAATTCGGCATTACAGGGAGTTGTAAACGTCTTTTAATTTTTTTTTCATAAAATATCGGTTCGCGCTGAAACTTTGGCATCTGGTTCGAACTTCTAGCGCTATCTTCTAGCGGACTTCTAGCGCATCTGGTTCGAACTTCGGCGATGCGTAGTTTATTTCTGCAGCAGAAAAAACCCTGTACATTTGTTTTTTTCGGGGACACCCTGTAGTATATTTTTTCCACCAGGCAATGTCGCAAGTTTTAAAGTCACCGAGAAAACGGAGGAACACTCATTAACTCGTTAATTGTTTTGTATAACCTGCACCAGAATCTTGTAGAAGTAAATGAGATGGGTGATGTGTATGATGTCATGTTTTTTGTTAATTGTTTGCGTGAATGGCAGCTTAATTATTACGCACCAAACCTTTCGCTGTTTATATTTAAAATATTAAATGCGACGAGTGTGGGTGCCCCAGCTTCAGCTTTATCATTTTAAGTGACACGATAAAGGCGTATAAAGTGTATGTTTCAGCGTCAGAACTAGAGCACACAACAGCGTCAGAAATACAATGTGTGTTGTGTATGCAGCAGCGTCAGAACTACAATTGCAGCAGGCATCGCGTGTTAGTACATATTTGGGGAACACGGAAATCTACATTAAAGGCCGACGAGCAGCCAGAAAGGAGGAAGCTCTTTGTCAATTTTTCTTTCCATTTGAGAAAGAGGAGACTCTCGTCCTTTCTGCGGGGAGTAGCTCAGAGACTCGCCCATGTGGGGAGAGGAGGATAAAAGAGTGCGAGAGGAAATCGAAAGGGGAAAACTGGGAGCCAGTCTTCTTCCCAGCAGAGGACAAACCTGCAGGTCGGCCTATGAGAAATTCTAATCTACGTGTGTGACGCAAAGTATGTTACTTTAATTTTAGGAACAGAGCCAATTCATTAATATTCCAAGACCTCGAATGCCCTCCAACAAAGCCTTCTATACGAGAAAGAGCACAAAAGACATAAATAATGTGATACTGTCTGAAGCAAATGTGCAAAGAAAGTCAAAACAAAAATGTATAGTCTCTGGTTATTGCGCTCTTTGCATTCATTTCAGGGAGAGTTGATTGAACGGTTACACCTAATGCAACATTTATAAGAAAGTACGCCGAAATCCAAACGTATATTTAGTTTATATTTTTTGTCACCATGCTCTCCCGAGGGTAACACTGTCCTGCGGCGCTAAGACATTGTTTGTTTGGACACAACAAGTGCTTTCTTAAGGAAGGGGCGAATGCAGTGACGAGGGAACGTCCCCTTCCGGACTGTAGTTCCGAATGTGTCAGCAGCGACATATTGTTCGCCTTGGATAGAAAGAAGGACAACAAAGGACACACGAGAAGAGTAGGGAAGCAGGCGCTTCCAATTTCGCAATTTCATTTTGCCACTGGGCAAACAGTTTTCTCGCAATTTTTGTGCTTGGTAGAGGGGCTGTCTGGCGGACCGGCTGTCGTTCTTGCGGTCCTGTGGTGAAGTCTTGGCAAACACTGCATAATGCATCCGCAAAGACTTTGACAAAAAAAAATTGCGGTTGAGATCACACTTTTCAGTTTTCTCCTGGTATAGATTATTTCCGGCGTCGTTGCTAGCGTTCTGAATTGCTTCATATTTTTATTGATGTTTATTCATCCCAAAACGAGGACTTAAGGAAACTAAAAAGAAGGCCTAAGTTATCTCCACGTTTCATAGTTGAGTTCGGGCTCTTGAAGTCGAAGATATATTTTTGTAAAAGTTTAAAAAAAAAGCTTGTTCTTTTCTTTTTCTTTTAATTCTGACTTACCATATTCTTACAACTTCTTGAGACTTGTAAGTTGTCACCAAGCAAGCGACAGTACACTTTCTTCAGTGACTCATGTCCAACTTTCTTGAAGATTCCCTGGAATAAAAATGTTCCCAGGCAATTACAGTCCTCGGGAACATTAGAATATTTTGCCTAGAAAAGCAGATATTGATAATTTTGTAAATGTGGCCTATAGGATTCAATGCAATGTAACTGTAGAGCCCTGGAAGAAAAAAACCTACGCGTCCAAAAGTTTAATTACTGCTTATTGTTACTTTATGACTCTCATCAAAGATATTCCATGGGAACGTTGTTGTTCAGTTGTTGTTTGACATCCGCAAGGCTTTGATGTGCAATAAAGTTGGAGATGACCTACGCTACCCGTGAAGAAAACATAATTTTGACCAAATCTGGGCATTTAATAATGCGTGCACGCAATAAACATATTTATATTTGGGGGTCTAGAAGAAAACTTAAAAGCAGCCAGTTTAAATTTAAAGCTTAACAACACTGCCAAGTGAAACCTAGATTGTTACTCAAATGTACAAATACATGTTCAATATTTTAACGAATATATAAATTCATTGTCTGTAAATTAACAGTTATCATTTTGTATTGGTCTTTGTTTGTTTCTGCTAACGAATGCAATTATGTGTTTGTAGATGTATATCTGTTTTTGCTTGGGTACACGTGTATGTTATTGTATTATATTGTATGTGTATCTAATTATGCGTGTGTGTTTGTGTGCATATGTAAATGTTTAGTGTTTCTTTGCATATTTTGTGTTCATGCGAGTGCGTTTTTTTGTTCATGCGAGGTTTTGTTCGCGCATGTGCGTGTTATTCGTCTATGCCAAAATGTCTCTGTGGGAGTGTATATCCGTGCGTACGTAGCTGAGCAAATCACCTGCGTGCGTGGTTCTGTGGCTAATAGTGTGCAGCGCGCGAGTGCCGGCATGCCTTATGACTGCTAAATATATTTTAGGGTAGTATTTTAAAATAATGTGCTGTCATAGGCCGGTCAGAACAGCACAATAGGAAAGCCATTCATTGGGTGATGTAACAACGATCGAGTATACTCTGATGTTTCCTGGGATGCGCAGCTTTACGCAACACCCCCCCCTTTCTTCAGATTCGGTATGGTAGACTATAGCTTCGCCATTGAATAACGCGGAAAATAATTTAGTTTCCTAATCTTTAAGGACTTCTACAGCATGTTTGGATGACGCGTAACAAATCTTTAATTCAAATGTGCTTGATAATAATGATATTATGTAATGTAATTAGTAATATTTAGCTTATTAGTTATCTAATCATCGCTTTTTATCCGTCGTAATCGTCAACGTTATCTCGACTTTTAAATTTATTTTCATTTTTTTATTAATGGTGGTATTTTTTTCATGTATTCTCAATCGTTGGTAGAACACTCTGTATATATTATTATGACACTAACTTTTAGGCTGCCTTCCCGTTCAAACGAAAGCTGCCAGACCTTCAATGAAATACAAATAACCAATAAAAATAACATACACATGATTTCAATTTGTGGCAATAGCGGTAATAAAAATTCAGCACAAAGAAAGTGGAAGCCAACTTCTGCAATGAAAAGCAACGTACAAATAGTGAGTTTGAACTGTGAGTGTACAGCACTGATGTTTTGCTGCCACTCTCTCAAGTCTGGTCTCACCGAAAAAGAAAAAAAAAAGATGCTGAGAACGTCACCATAAAGGTTCCACAGAAAATGACTAGTCGAGCATACAATAGTTTGTGTACTGGTCAAGGCAACGCTCGCGAGATGGGAAAGAAGCATCTTCAAAAATGTCACAAACTTGGTGCAGAACTGAAAACAAGTGATCAGCTCTTTGACATTACTTGGACCCCCTGTTTCTTTCATTGTTTTTTTGTTACTGTTTTATACGAATTGTATATTTTGAAAAGTCAGTTCGTATGTGTTATTTTTATTGTAGATTTACGATTAGTTTCTGTACATCATTTCATGCTTCATAAATCGTCTTCTAATTGAAAACAAAATGTTGTTTCTACACTTATTCAAGGTGATACTGAGTTATGGTTCATAAACCAAGCTTGGATAAATAATAACGATATATATATATATATATATATATATATATATATATATCGTAAAAGGAGGTACATGCTTTAAAACGTATTTATTGGACGACGTTCCGAGCGGGGACCGCTCTTCATCAGGTCCTAATGTTGCAGTGAAAGCTGAAAACTATATATATATATATATATATATATATATATATATATATATATATATAGATAAATAAATTATATATATATATATTATATATATATATATATATATATATATATATATATATATTATATATATATATATATATATATATATATATATATATATACTTTTTTAATCTTTTTTTTTCTTCAGGAATATGCTTTGTGATTTTCTGTCCATGAAAATTATTAACAACTCTAAGCCTTGTTTTATTATTACGAGCACGTTCTTTTGTCTCAAGGGAGTTCAAAATATTGATGGATCTTTTATAGGTTTTTAACATAAGATTTTGTATTAATTCATAATTTTAAGCGCTCAAAACAATGCAACACTAAAAAGAATCATAGAGAGAGACTAATAAAAGGAAAGGGAAGAAATGCAAGCGAGCTGGCGAACTTTAATCTGCGTGAAAACGCGAAACAACATAAAAAAATAAATAAAACACAAGGTGAATAACGGTGAGACGAAAACGAAACTTTAGCAACGAAAAAAGAAAGAAGACGAGGAGGAAGGCGAAGGCGGGGGGGGGGGGGGTGCGTTGCGACATGTGTTGGAGGTGGTACCTATTTGGATGAAACCTTGTTTCCGAATGTGCGGATGGCACAGGAAGCAGAGTTCAGCTGCAGGATCTGTCTAAGTCAGGTATACATTCAGGTAGAGATCAACGAGAAATGGGGAGGAAGGGTAGAGCAGCTGCTGAAGGAACTGCGGAAAGAAAGAAAGTTTAGGGTGGCGCTGGAGACCGCGGTCAGGGAGCTGAGGGAGAGCCTGATTGCAAAGAGCGAGAGCGTAGCAAGGCAATTGGAAGGGCGGATTGAAGAGATTAATGCAAGGGTAAAGGCAGAAGGAGAGAAGCGGGAGACAGTGTAGATAGAACTGGAAGGGCTAAAAAGCAGAGAGAGTCAGATGGTGGGCGCGCAACAGGTGGGAGAGCCGACTGCTGATCGGGGCTGCCTTTTCCAGTAAGGTGATGCAGGAGGTAGCCAGGACAACGCTCGAAATGAGCAGCCAACGACGACGTTTAGCCTGATAGACCAAGTAGGGCCACAAAAGGAGAGACAAACACAGCATCAGAGGGCATGAGGAGGAAGATGACAGGACAGGGGAGAAAGGAGACCGAGCACATGATGATAATGGTGGTCGAAAGTTTGAATATGTCAAGACTCAAAGAGTCAGTACTCAAGACGGTGAGGTAAGATGAGAGGGTGCAGATAGAGGGCATGACATGCTAGACAGGAGTTTCAGTGAGGTAATTGATAGTACCAGGGATAGGATCTGGGACCACATGTAGGGAAACAACCTAGGTATCATACGGGCACTTCTGACGTCAAGTCGGAAAGAGCGGCATCTGGGAAACGAATAGAGGCAGGAGTGGCCAAACTCCGGGTCGTTTCGGAGTAAGTGCACATTATGTTGTGCACCATCCCAGATGCGCTTAGGTGCGACGTGATGGATGTCAACCAGGATATCTATGGGACTGCAGAACACTACCCTTTCTCCCGACATGTCATACATTACAGCGTACCATCGGGGAGCCAGGTGGGATAGAGAATCGGACGCAGCGCTAGAGATCTTTTACGGGTGTAGACGGGCCCGAGGAGAGGCCATGTCTGACAAGGGAAGAGGCAACAAGGAAGGGCAGGACTAAGACCCGTCGGAGGAAAAAATACAACAAAATGTAGGGTTCATAAACATGCAAGGTGGTAGGACTAGGGTGAAGTGGGTAAATATCGGGGACCAACTCCAAAAGAAAAATTTCACAGTATACGGGGCCGCGGAGACACATTTTAGAAACATGGAAGAACCACCTTTTATGCCATGTGTGTGTTCTTATAGGTATACGTGGGAGTCAACTTCACTCTACATTTCACCCTCATTTTTCTTTTAAAACATTTTGGGTTGCGGCCCTATGTACAAATCTGGTATATGTGTGCATGTGCGTGTTTTTTTTTTTTTTCAAATCTTGGGTGGCGGGTTGGCAGGCGCACTCGCGTACGGGTTTTAACCTTTCTGCACAGCCGTGCACGCCACCCAGGATCAGATTTTTGTAAGCAAATAAATATTATTATTATTATTAATACGTGGATATGATGCAACAGGAAACGAACGTAACGGAACGGGGAGGTCTTGGGGCGTGGGTGAAAGGACAGACTGGGAATCAAGGAAAATTGTAGACAATATATGTGGATGAAAGGTAGTATTGAGGCTGAGCCAACACTGTTGGGATTTGTATATGTGTGGACAGGAAATGATTCAAGAGACGGAATCGCAGATCACTGAAGACGCATAAAAGAAGACATCAAGGAAACCAGAAACGACCACGACATACTAATCCTAAAATATATTAATGCTCACTTGGAGGAATTATATGGTTTTCCATATGTGACAGGAAGAATTTTACAGGAGTTATACGAGGCGTTACATCTGGTACTGGTAAATGCACAAATCAAATGTGAGGGAAAAGTAACATGGGAGAGGAACTCTCTCAATCGACAAAAGAGTACTTTATAACGTCCCACACGTTTTACAACATAACGGGTTGAATGGAAATAGGCCAAGGAGGAATGAAAAGCTTGGGAGTGACCGTAAACGTATTAAGGTTAATTTTGGTTGGACACAGCAATGAACCAGAAGTACAGAAGCAAGGAAACAAAATAGGTTTTAGTAACGCAAAGGCGAAGGAAATTACAAAACGAATTGAGGACACATTCAAGCAGGGAAAGAGTGGTCGTACAATGAATTAGTAGAAACATTCAATAATGAGTTGGAAGGAAACCAAGCAAGATTTGAGAACACATGCAAACACAGGCCAAAAAGCTGGTGGGATGAGGAAGCCCAAAGCAGCTATGAATCAGAGACAAGAGTCATCCAGGAGCATAGACGAGGAAAAAGGAGATTAGCTTCAGCATAGGAAAAAGAGGAAATATAGAAGGACTTCAGGAAACGAAATCAGCGGCATACGCTTTGATCCAGAACTAGATCAGAAAATACAAAATTCAATGTACAGGAGAAATTAACCGAAATGATAAATATGCAGCCAAGAAGTTTTGGGAGCACATACGTTCCTAGGGTAGGATAGAGAGACAGAGAGGCGTCACCTCCTAGTAACTAATGACGATGGGAAAGAGATAGAACGGGAGGAGGCATGTCACTATATTAGGAGAATAATTAAGGAAATGTTTTTACGTCTAGAGCATCCAGAAATCACGGAAAAAATAGATTGTAGTGGCAGCGAACCAGACCTTAGCGAAGTACCACAGATAACACCAATATAACGGAAAGAAGTAAAAGCAGGGTGTGAGCAGAAGCATCAACTGGACCAAATGGTATACTAAAAGACTTGTAAAAATTCTTGGCAAAACAACTAAATTGATGCTGTAACAAAAAATAGAGTAAATAATGTTGTGGAAGAGACACCCGAGACTTGGCGACAAAGCAGGATGAGGCTGCTGTTAAAAGGTAAAGGCAACAGAGACAACCTCAAATCCTACCATTCCATAACGGTAACATGTGTTTTATACAGACTAGCAATGCAGGTGGGAGGGTAGAGCAGAACAATGGGCAGAAGCAGAAGAGATGTTAGGAGAACTCCGAGAACTCAGGGGTTTCGCAAGGATAGGAGAATATAAGACAATTTGCATGCGCTCACGCAAGGTATAGATATAGCGCAGACAAGCCAACAACCGTTATGGAGAGCATTTTTAGACATACGGGGAGCATAAGATAACGTAAATCAGGAAATTCTCTGGACGCAGCTAAATATCAAATTGGTGAGGTTTTTGCAGGAAGTGTACCTCGACAATACAGTAATTATAAGATGGGAGGCTGAAACAACAGAACCAGCAACAATAAGGCGTGAGGTTAGGCACAGACTGTCGCCTCTAGTTTTCATTATATACTTAAGAAAACTAGAGAAAAGTAACTTGGGCTTCAAATTCAATATATCGCACATGGAGGGAGAGAAAAAAAGTGAGGCAGAAATTGCCAGGCCGAATGTACGTAGATAATACTGTACTCTTAGCAGACAACCAAAGAGAGATGCAGAAATTGATTGGAACCTGCGACGCGGAAGTGAATGCTCTCGGCTTTAGATACAGCGGAACAAAATCTGGCAATATATTTTTAACGACATCAAGGGAGATCCTTTTTAGCATATAGATATATATTGTAGACAAGTACGGGCATCTCGCAGTGTGGATCAACGAGAGAAAGAAATACCTTGATGAATATGAGGGACACATAATTGGTAAGAGTAGAATGAATTCGGCCATTATAAAACACAGGGCGTTATGGAACTTTAATAGATATGAAGTAATGCGGGTAGTATACAAATGAGTAATGATACCAGGACTGACCTTTGGTGACGAAGTCTTGTGCATGCATCGTTCTGGAGTTTGGGCGAAACTGGAGATAGGGCAAAGAGACGTTGGCAGGATAGCTCTAGGGCACATGGGAACAGTCCAAACGAGGGAGTGCGGGGTGAAATGGGCTGGTCATCGTTTAAGAGCAGAGAGGCAGTGAATAAAATAAATTTTGACGAAATACTAAGAGACACGGAGGACACGCGGTAAGCGCATGAAATCTATAAATACCTGTATTGTATATTACGAGTTTTAACACGAAATGGACGAAACGGACACAAAACCTCAGGATAACATTCTTACAGACAGCCAATGGGGTGGAGCAAACGCGTTCAGTAGAAAAGGCAGTTAAGGAGGCAGAGAGATGGATGTGGGAGGAGAAAATGCAGGGGAAATCAGCTTTCACGATTTATAGGCAACAAAAGCAAGAAATAAAGAAGGAAGGTTTATTCGATAATTTAAAAGGGAGTGGTCTGCTTTTTTGAGGCGAGGACGGGAGTCTTCAGAACAAAAACGTACAGAGCAAAATTTGAAGACACCAAAACAATGTGCGCCGTATGTAAGGAGAAAACGGAAACAATTGAGCATGTCATTCTAAAATAGAAGGAACTTAGTCCTACCCTTCCCGAAAGGGTGACCAGACGTATCAGTGGCCTTCGGGTTCCCTGGAGAAGATGGAAGGGGGATTATAAAAAGAATAGAGGCAACGCACAGGAGATTGCAGTGCTGGTAGAAATTATCTAGGGAAAATTGAACTAAGCACAACTAACTAGCGCAGCTGGGGGACAGGTGGAAAAGAGAAAAATTAGGACTCCCTCCCGCGTGGCCCCGGCCCAAAGACTCAACTCTGTTCTCCAGTGGGTCAGGGACGTGTGACGCCGACAATGCTCGACCAGAGAAAACTTATCGACTCCCTCGCCAGTGGGAAAAAGCGAAAAAACAATGTTTTTAGTTTTTAGTTGTTGTTTTTTTTGCCCGATCCCTTAAAGATTTGTTTGGCGATCATTTTCGTAACCTGATGATAGTTAGAGGAACGTATTGGCTTGAAAGGGAAAAGGGGAAATCAAGTTTTTGGTATTGTTGTTAGGCTAGGTGGCGCAAGTCACCGCCCGTTAGAAAGGGTCACCATCCATTTATCCGCACAAATGACTTTGCGCATTTTAGTCAATTTTGTTTGTTCGCCGGTTTCGGAATGTCATGCTGAACAAAAAACAATCTCGGCTCAGTTTTTTCCCCGGACCAAACCAAATAAAGCGGAAAATATTTTAAGGCGGCGGAAATAGATTGAAAAACATAAACATCCCTCGAGTTTAAAGGGCCCTGAAAAAAGAAAAGAAATGTCTTTTCTTAAAAGTCCAGTTGGGACACGCGTGTCAAAAAATATTTCTACGCGAAAAAAAAAAATTTGAGTAAACTCGACGGTGCGAGACGCGATTAAGTCAATATTGCTATTAAAAGTTTTTTTTTTTACGTAATATTTTTTTTCGACACGCGTGTCCCAACCAGACAGTTAAAAAAATATAGCAGTCTGTTTTTCATTTCATGGGTTCTTTAAGTCCTGACTTCAAAGGACATTCTTCTGTAACAAGTACAGCTTGTCAATCGAAGGACAGATTTTCATTCTTGTAATGAGTTTTGACTTACACAAACATACATGTTGAAATCGATGTATCGAAGCGTAAACTTGGCCATATCTCTGAAGAAGAATAAAGTGACTACTTTGTCCGAAAGCCAAGAACACCTTGCTTTGTCGGCACACCGATAGCCAAATTAGTGAGATTTCAAGTAAATTTACCAACGACAGGGATGAGCTGTTCTAATAAATAATATCGTTGTCTATGTTGCCAGCATTTCAATGATGGCCCAGCAAGGAAATACAAACAACAATAAAGGCAAAACCTGCAGGCAGCTACTCTACGAAGGGGTGTCAAAAGCGGACATAAGTAATTTGTCAACTTCCTCCTTTTAGCTTTTTCCCCTCAAATTAAAACGCGAAATGAAAAGTCACGTGGTAATGACGTTGTATTTTACCAAATGCGATGACTCCAAGCTTACACAGTGTTTCTTGAGCGAACAATTGAACTTGTCATTCTCAAATGACGATAAGTACTGTCCTAGGCACTCATTGGCCACGAACTCGAATCTAAATATTCGTCAACGGATTGATTGTTGTCAGGCACATACGTCAGAGTAACGCAGTGCTCGTGTTTAATGCGTGAACTGAGGTCGACTGAAATTATCTGGGTACCGGGGATGTATCACAGTGAGAAGGCGGATACCTTCCGAAAGAAAAGATCTACAAATAGTCCGCTATATATTTAGGTTTTCGTACCGAAAAGCAGGTTTTTTTACTTTTTAACTTCTTTCTCTTGACTCACTAAACGATACACGATTAGCGAAATCCCATTCTAAGTCCTCTATCCCAGCCGAAAATTCATTTCATTGCACCTTTAAATAACGCACTGCTGAAAATTGCTGGTCATTGTGAAGTAATATCACTTTAACATGTTCTAACAAAACTGAACCGTACTTTTCAATGACTCGGCGTCTTTGTGAATATATCACTATTTTAAAATAAACTTTCAAGAATGCATGAATCGCTGGAACAATATTATATACTTTATTCTTCGGCTTTACATAAAGCTTCCTTTTGGTATTCTGAATAATCTTTCAAACTTTCTTTTCGCATTTTTGTATGTTCTCAATATAAGCTTGTGTCTTTAAACAAGGGTGGTAATAAAAATAGATTCAATATTCATTCTCTATTGTTTGCCTCCGGGTTACAAAACTAAGCACACCTCATTTTACTCCATAAATGAAATTTAACAAAGACAGCGGCTTAATTGGGTTGGATGAGAAGAATCAAAATGCAGCAGACGACGCGACTTTAGTATGACGCAACTGGCACCTGCGTTCGATAGTGCCAATAATGAGATTCTGGAAGGCTCAGGTTCATGCAGCCTGACCCATGTCGCGACTCACTAAAGCTGACGAAAATCCGCGTAAGAGCATACGCTGCCCTGCGTTGAGCAACACGAGCATGGTTGCACGAACTTGTTCAAGCATATGCGTCGGAAGGTTGTTTGAAAGCGCGTTTGGTCGCTTTAGACTTGCTAGTTTTTGTCATATGAGTTGAAAAGAAAATGTCACTCCTTTCTCGGACTATCTTGGCAAATGCAGTGGTAACAATGTGGTGCAGCGCCACGATAGCTGCGAGTGCAGCGGTGCTATTTCTGTCGCAGCGGCAACTCCGAGAAAAAGACATTCAAGAATTAGAGGTGAAAGAGTTACGCCATGCACCTGTAAAAATTATTTTTGACTTTTTATTGAAAACGCGTTAACTTCTTGTTGACTCTGATTACGTTCTTTTGACTTTGACTTTCTGTTGACATGGTCAACAAAATGTTTGTTGACTTTGTGTTGAAACTTTTCTGATAATTTTCCTCATCCTGAGTCAAAAGAAAGCTGTTGACTTTCTATTAACTTTATGTTGATTTTTTTTCTGCTGACTTCCTGTTGACAGTGTCATTAAAATGACTGGAGATGTTCTGTTTACTTCGTGCTGAAAATGTTCAGTTGACTCTCTGTAGCCAGTGTCAATAGAAAAGCTGCAGACTTTCTGTTCACTTTTTAATTGAACATTGTACACCGCGACTAGATGTCAAAAGTCACTAAGTTTCTCAATAGCCTCTGGAAAGGTGAGAACGGTAGGGAGCACTTTCAGTTGCCCCGCCTCCAACGTGAGCCCACTACCCTTGATAACGCTTCGGCTTTCATGCACCTCGAGCGCCCGCGTGCAGTCAAAGCACGACGGAAGGCATGGGTCGCGTGCTGCAGGCCAGGCGTTCGGAAAACACGCCCTGCCGTTCTCAGTTTGTAAGGGACTATAGCGACTTTAATGGCCAAATTAAACTAGTCCGCTAGTAAAGGAAAGCAAAATAACTATTTTAAAATAGAGAAACTGCTTTGACTCGCCCCTTCCTGAGTGGTGCTATGCAGAGAAGCGATAAGATTTCTTCTAGGAGCCGTGTTTGTGGATGTTGTTTTAGCGACTGCGCCGAATTCTTATTAGTTGTACCAACGTTTTTTAAAAAGTAAGAGATATTGTCCACGAACTTCGAAACACTGTTTTCCCTTTGAAAGACCCCCAACGAGAAGATCGAGTACTTGGAACCTTAATACGTGCTGAGTGGGTCACCGGCCAAATGATTACCTTCAATATGTAGGCTATATAAGGCTCTCGAGCAGTCAACGGGTCTGTGATTTAGGTGTTCAGTGTATCATGGTGTTCTTGTTTGTTTATAATACGTAGTTGTGGGATGTATGTACCGTATTTTTCGAGCTATAGTCCACGGGCAATGCATGTTTCAAAGGTGAAATATTAGTCTGTATGGACTATCTACACGTGTGGACTATACGTGATTTTTATTTTTCAATATCGTTGATTATGACGAGAAGAGACGGATTTTGTGGGTAAAAGAGATGTTAGTGTTAGCGAAAAATCCGAGACTGAGGTAATGACAGACGACGACAAGGAAGAGAAGGAGAACGTCTCAACCCTATATAAAGGGTGCTTTCCTCAATAAAGGTTTAGCTGTGTTTTAGACGTTCTCCTTCTCTTCCTTGTCGTCCTCTGTAAATACCTCAGTCTCGGGTTTTTCACTAACATGTTTAACAGGCACGTAGCCAGGGGGGGGGGGGGGGCCCATGGGGCCCCCCCCCCAAAAATCTTCAATTTTACTGGGACCTCCTCTCCCCCTCCCCCTCATACAGCATTTTGTCATGGGCGGGCCCCCCCCCCCCCCCCCGAAACAAAATCCTGGCTACGTGCCTGATGTTTAATATACACCAGCTCACTTGCGCCCTTACGTTCTGCTCAGTATGTTAGTGGTGATTTATGTAGGTATATTAGGCTTCTTAGTGGGCTAGAAAGCCGACACTTGTCAAGGTGTGCCGTCTACGAGAAGATTTTCGTATCGACTAAGCACCAGGTGCGGACTATGCACCGGGTGCGGACTATCTAAGCGAAACCTTTTATTTTTGACCCCAAATTTGGTTCTGCGCACTATATACAAGGTGCGGCCTATAGTCCGAAAAATACGGTAGTAGTGCCTTCAAATAACACAAAAACACCATTTACCAAAAAATGAAAAAAAGTTTTTTTTTTTTACGTTATTTTGCTGCATCCAATTTCGAGCAGAGCGGAAAGCCTTATTAAGCTTCCAACACTTTGTTGAATGAATAGCTAAGCTATAGTCTTTTTTTAAACGGCTGTAGCTTTTTCATTGAAAGGCTACAGAAAAAGCATCTTGGAGGCGACAGAACGTCTGTTGACTCTTTTATTACAAAAAGGGCCGACATTCAAAGGAAAGTAAGCAGCAAAGCTAGAGAAATTCAGATGAAAAGCTATTGACATTTTATATCTTCTGATGAGTTTTTTCAACAGCCTTTCGTCAGAAAAGACATAGTTCTTTGTAAGCGTGGTGTGGTTTCCTTGTGAACCTCCCTGTAAGAACTGCTTTTTGAAAGGGAAACCAATAAAAAAAGAGCATGCAGTTCCTAGCTTGTGTAGTAAAAACTAACTTTTTCTGACCCCCTGTTTTTAAAACAGAATCTAGCCATCTAACTAACGAACTAACTGTACAACTTGCATGTTTTTACTGAGTGCCGAAGGGGGCGCTGTTAGTCGGAGTGGCTCGGATCGGGTGAACGCGAGGTGTCCGCGTTTCTAGAGATATGAGTTTTCTGACTGAGTTGTTCTAGCAACGTTGGTGCGAGCGAAAACCGAAACGACATGCTTGAGCCTTTTTTTTTTTCTCGTAAATGCATATATACTTGCCCCAACCGTTACTATAGATAAATGTCAGGTGACAATCTCCCTGGAAGGCCTGGCGCATTTTCGAGGTGCGGGCGCTCGGTTTTTCTCGATGCGCTATTTGCCCGTACAAACGGTCGAAGTGACGGACCCGGAGGAACGTTGGATACGCACAGCCTGCGGTAAATTTTCTTGCAGTAAGCACAAATGTCACATTCAATTGGGGCGCACCACACCGCACCGCGCTGCACCGACGGACGCGTCGCGTTCAGATGGTCGTGTCGGTGCGGCTGCACTACGTTCATTTGGGACTTCGTGCGGCGCACGACACCGGCGCGTTGCTGCACCAGCTGCACCGTCGACAGGAGGCCGTGCAGCTTCGCGCACTGCGGGCCGGTGCGGCCTTGAGTTAACGCTCTCCGCCTCCTTCGGCTCCTTCTTTCCCTCGCTTCGTCTTCCTCGTCTCGGTAAACATGGCGGCTCGGGAGACTCTCGCTAGATGGCGCGCGCCGCCGCCTCACTCGCGGCGGATTTTGTTCAATGGTCCACCCGTTTATGTTTTGCCCTTGAAGTGACCGCGCCAAGCGCGTTGCACGGCGGAATGCTTCGTGTTCACTTGGTAGTGCGTCATGCGCTGCACCTGCGCAGTGGCGCGGCCTTGGGGGCAGCATTTTCTCGGTGCTGCGTGCGCCCCAATTGAATGTGACAAAAGTTTGTGAAAACGTTCGGGCAAAAAAGCGTCGTACGGAAAAAGGCCCTTCTCCGTCGCCCATGGGAGTTAGTGTCGGGGGTGGCGCTTGGAACGCTATTCGACCGTAGAAAGCCTAGGTTGAAAAGAGTGTCTATCTCAACCCATGTGGAGCGTAGGCAATTTCATGGCGAACGACGCCTTCGGAGATTGGTCGTAAGTGTGCATATGGTGCGTTTTCTCGTGGCGAAAAGGAAAGCATGCGGAGTTGCGAGGAAGTTTGCAGACAATCACCACCTTCGCCACCTCCTCGCAGCTCGTATTGCAAATACGGGCGATAAACCATGTAACCCCAATAGAACAGTTGGAAACTCTCTCTTGGTCCGACTGTTGCTGCTCACGTGCATGCATCCGAGAAGAACCGATTTCGAAGGACGACGAGAAATCGGGGCAGAGGAGGAGACGTGAGCGCGAGGGGACGTTAGGAACCCCGAGCTCTGATTGGAACGATTAGGGGGTAGATATAAGGCTAGCTGCCCTTGTCTCCAGTGCACTCGTCGAACACGTTAGAGCGCGGAACACCGGCGTCAGGTGTTTGGCTTTCGCGTTTGAACGCGTTCGACGAGTGCAGTGGAGACACCGACCAGTCGTTCTAACCAGAGCTCGGCGTTCTGACATTCCTACGCGCTCTCGTCTGCTCCTGTCCCTCCATTTCTCGGGGCACTGAGCTTCTCAGATGACAGATCCAAGAATGTTGGACTGCGGGAGCTTGGAAAAGAGCTAAAAGTCTGGAGCTCGGTCCTTTGATGTCTGCCTTGCTCGCAGTTAAACGGAAATGGGGTAGACCTGTCATCTTATCGGTTTTATTTTCGTATCTACTGGACTAAGATTTGGAGTTCTCAAACGGGGCTGAGGGGAAGGGTCTTAGCAAGGCTGTAGTTTTGGATTCTCTGTCACCCACCGGATTCCTGCGCGGCCCACATTGGACACCAGTTTACGTCGGCGACCGGCTAGGACACGTGTCCAATCAGCGTGGACACCAGTTTAGACTGAACAGTGACGCAGCACTTGTGCGGCGGTCTTCCATCACGGGAGAGTGAAATCGGAAACAAGTGGTTCTTTTCGATTGCAAGAGAGTGAAATTGGAAACAACTGAAAATGCGACACAGCCACCAACTGAAATGGGCCCGCAGACTGTTCCACGTCAGAAACATTTTAGACTAGCTAACTCGTCCTAAAAAACCTGGGTGCCCCAGAAATCAACTGAAACGAAACCCTCTACATTACATTTCAAAATCGTGCCTCGCGAATACATTGGGACCCCTCCTTGATGCAGCCACGTTGCATAAAGCAACGACATTGTAATAGAAATGAACACCCCTAAGTTCTGTGGACTGCTCAGCGTTTTCTTGGATCAAATGAACGAGTTATAAAATTGTATAGAGATTCGTAAACTTATTGCTATCGGAATTTAAAATTTGTACAATTTTTTGTCCTTGTGTTCTTATCTTTTTCTGTTTAAAAAGTATTTACTTACACTCCCTTGTGTAATAACCTGAAACTGGTCCTCGACGTAAATAGATGAAATGAATGAAAAATTCTGATTTATTCCACTGATACAAAAAAGGAAAGCAGAGCAGCCATTTGTCTTTTTTTTCTCCTTCTCTTTACGGTCTTGTTTCGGGCATGAAGCTAGAATCTGTTCCTGTGATTTTGCTTCTGCGCTATCTATTACGCCCAACTAAAACACGCTATTCTTTCATGTGTTTCAAGTGTTCATGGCCTTGTTAAACACTATTACGAGGCGGGCTCACTGCTATTCACTTTGTTATGAATTAAGTATTTACTCTGTAAACAAATTGTGCCTACTAATTCATTGCACCATTGGACAGGCCGTCAACAGTTTGTTGTCATCGGATGCATTCCAGATGTGTCAGTGTTTTACAAAATTTATAGCCGAAGTTGGGCACTACGGGTACAAAACAACTTTATTTGCACACAACTGTAAATAGTCGTGAATATTTATTTTAATTTCTTTTAACTCATGCTGCCCAGAACTAAGCGGGAGATGGGCGCAAATTTACTATTTTAACTGTGTTTACTGCTTCCGCTGCGTTGCAAATACATCCGAGCATCGGATAACCTCCCTTCGGTTTCAATCGTCCTTCTAAACAGTCTTCAACGAGCGTAGATCCTCGCCTGAATTTTTCTTCTCTCGTTATTAAAAAATAAATAAATAAAAAAAGTAATTAATCAGATTAGTCATAACTTATTTAAATTGAACAAAATCAACCAAACATCATATGAATCCTGCCATTTGGCCCTCTATTGCTCAAATACGGAACAAAAGAAAAGCTAAAATTTATTCAAAAAGAGAAAAAAAAAAACTTGCGTTGAGCGTTTAAGTGCAAACAGAATCACCGTCTCTTTTACCAAATAAGTTGTACATTGTTCAAAAGGTGTGTTAGGGTGCACGCATTTTAATCACTGTCATCCGCCTCTCCCGACGTTGCTCTGCAGACCCTCAGAAGCGCAAGATAGAGCCGAGGAAATCCCTGCTCGTGTTCCGCAAGTTCGGGGATCTTTCGAGAGAATTCACTTGGTCCGGCATTAATCAAGGTGCAACGAGGCCTCGTCTCCAGACAAAGCTATTCCGCTCTTCCAGTAAGCAGAAAGACACAAAGAAAGAGAGAGAAAGGGAGAGATATATCCTTCCGAGTTTCATTTGTCCGCCAGTGCGACGTAAAAGGCGAGTCCCTTCTCCCAGGATTATTCTCACCGTACGTATAAGCTTGCAGCCCAGCGCCATCCACCGTTCTTATCCTTTACTTCGTTTCACATTACGATGGACCGCACGGGACACTATGAGATATTAAAGCCGATTCAAGGCCGCGTGAATGTCACGTGACTTTCCGGAGTGGAGCACCGATACAGGAGGTGCATAGTCGCGTGATGCATTCAAAGCGTTGGTTAGCTGGGATGGCTCGTAGCCTCTGCTGCGATCCATTGTAAGGTGATTCCGCGTATACTCCTTTATGTGGATATGCTAGGGAACGCCTTGGGCGCTCGCCGTTATGGGTCTGTAACAAGGAGGTCTCGAGTCGTCTCATTCGAAGACGAATGTAGTAAAGCAGGAAAACAGTAATCAGGGATGGCGAAGGCCCAGTGCCACTTCGTTCTTTTCTTTCACATTGGGGGCGAGATGTAATGGTAGCGCCACCTCGCGGGCGCTCTCCTCTGACGGAGCGGGTAGGATGCGACCATACGATGCGCTATGTCAAAGCACGGAGTGGATATGTTAGTTTGCATCTATGCCAAATAAAAACGGTTTATTTATTGAAGAAACGTGTATAACTTTTTTGTGACTGATCGTTCTAATGAATAACAACGCCTCGAAGTAGCTTTTAGAGCGCAACTATTAGGCGCCCGTTTCCGGCTTGAGCGGCGTCGCCGTTGCCGTCGGCGTAACCGCGCGTTGCGTGGGACGTTTCCCATAGTGACGTCACATGTGACGTCACGTCTGACGTCACACTTGACACTCCCCTCCGTACCCTGGAGTCCTCCTCCTCAAGAGCTGCGCTCTAGTTTGGCAATACAGAGAACTGTAAATGTCTTTCCTTTTTATACAAAACAAAAAAACAAAAAAAAACTTGAAAATGCTTAAAAGCATGTCTGGCGTTTTACATCGCAGCTTGCGCGGCGTGCCTCAGGGCTATTCCACAGTCTCTCTGACTCTTAATTCTTTCGGATCCGTGGAGGTTGCTGTAGAAAAAGGTTTTGCATTGGCCAGAGTAAATGACGTGCTGTCTTCTTAACTGCGCACGCGCGCTCAGCTGCGTTTCGAAGCGCCGCATTGAGCTTGCTCATGCCGACGCTTCGATCTAAGTGTGACTCGACAGTTACTGCCGAGCCAATAATCGTCAGCATGTGACGCTTCTCTCCTGCATTCAATACGTGGTAAAGAAGTTCGTCACACTGCGACTTGTGCTAGAAAGAAAAGCAGAACTTTTCATAAACTCTTCAATTCTCGGACATGATGCGACAAATTCAGGCGATTGACTAATTTTTTTGTGTTCAATATTTACTAAGAATTCTTCAAAAAAATTACACCATCTTCCCGAGGGGAACCATGGGGTGATGCGGAGCATCGCGGATCGTAATTAATTTATTCCCTTCTTGACTGATTTCTTTTGGCCGGCCGGATTTGGGCTGCGGCGGACGCGAGCGGCCGAGAAACGCTAGCAGACGACAGCCGCAGAGTTGCGGGGAAAGCCCACCCCACTGAAAAGCCCTGGCGTGGCGCTGCGACCCGCGCGCCCAAGACTAAGCTCCTTTCACTCCTCCGGGGAACGCGCAGCGCGCTACCGCTGCTTATATTCACACTTGAAGAAGAGGAGACTAGAGGAGGAGAGTTGCGCATGCGCGCGCGGTGTGAGTAGAAGCGAACGCACGCGAAGTGCACGCAGCTGGTAGAGAGAAAGAGCGGAGAGAGTAACGCGCAGCTGTTGGAGAGAGGGAAGGAGGAGAGTTGCGCATGCGTAGTGTGAGTGCGGACGACGCCGACGCCGACGCCGCGGGACATAGACCCGAGCAAGAGATGCTCCACATCTAAAACAAAATCACCCGATTGAGAAGCGCATCACGCATTATGCGCAGTTGGGATTGCAAAATTAAACATACAAATAGCAGTAATTCATAGCAGGTGTATGCTTCATATTTAGGGCGCGCTGAAGTGTCACCGACTTACTAGATTTAAGACTTCGTCCGCCTGGGTGTCTTGCATATTTTCCGTCGACCGGGTGAATAAGCAGAGTTTAATTAAAACCTCTCCGCCAGACAGCCACCGCTTCTTCCTGCCAGTTATTTTGAAAAGCAAAACACATTTTGTTTATTGGTTTACGAAATTTAAAAAGGAATCAACTTTGAACTAATCAGAGACCAGCACTTACAGAACATATTGGAAACAACAGGATACACGGAGTCGCTTTCACTGGAGTGTTTACTACACACGCGAGAGGTTCTTGAATTTCACTTTTCTATTTTTAATTTGATGGGACATTTCACTCTCAGTTTTATTTGGTCCGGATCATGATATATAATACACCCTATTCGCCGTGCTAGATGTCGCAGTGGGGTGTAGCGCTGGATATTCTATTTTCATCATCGAGCTTTTTGTACTGGGGTGGAGAACAGCACACCATGCACCATCCCTGGACTTCGACACCTCAGAGCCAAAAGTGTTAGTCAACTTTCCGCAGGCAGGGGCCCGGTCGGTGTCAGTCAGGTGATGGTGACGACCGACCGATGATGATGTTCGCCCGATGGAAGTCCCCGGGAAGTCGAATAAGAAAAAAAAAAACTAAAAGATGTTCGATCCCGCTGGACACATTACGACGCTGGTAGGTTTACGATGGCCAGTGTGGCCACGTTTATTTTAAAACAAAACGACAACAAGTCAACAGTAATTTACAATTCAAACTCCCCCAAAATTACAACCCATACTTTAGCCCCAGTCTCAACAGCCGAATCTTCCCGATCTCAAAAGCCGAATCCCCCGAGAATCCTCTCGGCAGCCCTTTTCTAGACTCGTAGGGGCCTCCTTTCCCTCCAGAGACGGACCAATCACTTCAAATTTAACCATTGTCACGTGGTACACTCTTACCCAATGATCAGAGAGCTGTCAACGTGACCCCCTCCGACACTTCAACGGTCAAACCCAAATTCCTTGTAGAGTCACCAGATGCTTCCGCTGCCGCCTAGTTGGCGCCAGACAGTTAAGTTATTGCGTAGATTAAAAGCGAAGTTTCTACACTAAGCGGCGAAATACGCCGGACACAAGCACACCCGCTTAAAAGCCACAAGCGCGGACAGAAGTACCGCTGTTCCGGCGCTCCCAACTGAAACCCAATCCGTTTGTTAACGACCGGGGTCCGACTCGTCCTTGCCGAGCCCCGTCCGCGGCTGCTCGAAGCCCCCATGCGTGGAAGCGGACGACGACTCCCCGTTCATGCTATCCCGCGAGCGCAACCCCCCCCCCCCCCCCACCGCCGCGGGTCTGCAAGCAAACACTTAAGAATGCCAACCGAAACATAGGCAGATAAAAAAAAAATGCCGACGCAACTGTGAAAGATAAGCTTTTCTAAAACAAATCTTACTTATTTCTAACAAAATCCTTCGTTACTTAACAGTGTTTGTTAGCGCGACTACGTGTTTCAAGTTTTGGTAAAAAGTCCTACTGCAAATATCACTTCACCAAATAAACAATACGCGTGAATCAGGCTTTGCCGCGCGTTACGCAAACAGCGCAAGAAGCGAGCTGACAAGCCGAGGGATTCAAGATCTGCGATGTCTGTCGCAGTCTGTCCTACACGTGACGTCACAAACGATGATGATGATAGCTAGAGGAGCACCCCTCTAATCTTGCACTCCGCCAATACCAACGTTACTAGGTAAGCTCAGTTACAAAACTGCCCAGCGACGCTGCTTCCTCGAGCAAAACTCCCTGCCCCCACCCCCTCCCTGCTTCCCTTCTCCTCCCACGGCCTGCCTCCCGTCGTTCGACCTTGGTTCGACACATCACAGTTTTGTGGAGGGCTGCTATGGTTGCTGCAGTGTATTCTATGAAATGCATATGTTTTGAATCGCAGTGTCTAGAAGGCGTTCCACCTACTCTATGGAACACAAAGTTTTGAACAAAAATATAGAAGGCGCTTCAAACGACTGGAGGCGGACTGAAGGGGTGAGAGGTGAGAGGGGGGGGGGGGGGGGGCTCGGCGGGAGTTTTAGAAGTGGCGTACTCTGCAGTGACGTTGGATATACCTACTACTCAGCCTTCGGTAGTACGACATCTGCACGCCATCTCTATCCGGCAGAACCAATGGAGTGTTTGGAAGGAAGCATTACAAAGGCTTTTCTCTAGTGGTTACGTCGGTTTGTGCCCTATTTCAGTCCAGTTTTGAAGTTCAATGGTGCCACGAACACTTCTCGTGGAACAAGCGCCGATTTTTTAGAACTGATCTGGAGTGGGTGTGAGGGTAAACGTGAAGCGCACCACAAGGTAAAAGAGCTCATTAGAAAAAAAAAAAAAACACGTGTCAATATGTCATTTATTAAATCGATTCCGCCAAACCACGCGGTACTTTACGCGGGACCGCCAATCATTGTCACCGATGCAGAGAGCTCGGCGTACGACAAGAAATGAAATATGATCGGACTTAAAAGAAGTCTGCAACGTGACGGTAACACTGAGCATGACGCTTCACCCTGCTCAGTGCGAGAGCGTAAACTGTGCTTTCATGTCCAAATATATAGTTACAGCCTCGTCACTCACCAAGCTTTCCGTGTAGGGTACAGCGATTGGCTCGCACGAGCGAGGTGCGCGAAAGTGGACGGAAATGCCACTTCACTATACCCCGCCGCAGGTTAAGAAAAGCAGGGCAAGCTCCTCGTTCACTCTTTCCACTTTTGCAGAGCGAACGTTGCAGAGCAGGCGAATTCCTGCCCGATTCCTTTCACGTTCTCTCCAGCCTTCACCTTGCTAGAGTGGAAAGAGTGAAGGAAGAGCTTGTCCTCAATTTATTAACCTGCAGTAGGATATTCGCGACTCCAATTCTCTATAGATGGCGCCACTCGTTCTCCAAAATAGCGGTTACAGGGAGGGTCGGAGATGTCTGCGTGAAGGTATACCAGTTGCGGCGCCTGTGTAGTGTGCTGGCTTCACTGAGCGACATACATAATTCCTGCTTATGCGAGGAAGCTAGGGTGTTATGAGCGCGGGTCACCTATTTATCCTGAAAACAAAAGCGGTGTTTAGCCTAATATTCACGGCAGGAGGCAGGTTTTAATTGTGGAGCGAAAACAGAAACTAACCTCTATTTTGGATTTACTTTCTTGGCATAGGTGTTAATTTTGAATCTTTCACAACTCAAGATGTCTCTCACGGCGTAATTATTGAGTTAAATAATTTGTTTGTGGATACTTTATTTTGTGACATACGTGTTCGATCAGGTACTTCAAAATGTGTTGGAGCGTTCAGTATCCCTTTAAAGACAAGGTATTTCATACAGCTTAGGTGTAGTATAGGATATTGCATTTGTTAAAAAAGTCAGTACTGATATTTGTTCTTGCTACCTTTTCTCGCTCAGATAAATGACAAGTGAAATTATGATCTGCGGGACGTTTATTGAGTTTTTGGGTATTCAGACGATTTATTTCTTTAGCAATATTTCATGCATAAGAATAACAAAATCAATCGAACTTTTACAAAATATTGCCACGCGTGATGAGTTACGAATATGTTCACAAAACGTATAAATTAAGAAACGCTGTTCTCACTACAAATACCCTAAGACGGAATCCGAGTCAGGCAGCAGAAGTGTGTTTGCTTTTTAAAGCAACGCGTCACACATATGACTTTATCTAGTATCCACTGTTTGACTATATTTCTTTCTTGATAACGATGTCAAAATTTTTTATATGCTAAAAAGAAAACAAAATCAGAACTTTATGGAATGACTAGTATGGTGAAACGGCGTATTTCTGTGATCGTGACGTTTATTGGGGGCCTACATTGCCGCAATCATAATAATACAATTAAGTAATAATACCTAATAATAATTAGGTAATAATAATACCATTAGGTAACAATACATGATAATAATACAAATAAGATATTTCAATAGATAATTTTTAGCCCTAATATATTTCGTTGCTTATGATATAATTTCAAACGCGCGGACAAGTAAAGGCTATCAAAAGTGTGTAAAATATCATTACTGGTGTAAATTGCAGTATTTTTAATTAACAGGTCATATAACACAAATAGTTTAAATCGATGAAAACACTCTAGCTACTCTGAGAAATCCATGTAATATTGCAATATTGGCGGGTAAAGCATAAAATGACAATGGGCAAAACTTCAAAAGTCGCCGCCGACCTTCAGGACCAAATCCCCCAACAAACACACAGACACACGCACAGCAAAAAAAAAAAGAAAAAAAAAGGATTTCGTTTTTTGTTTTGTTTTTAATTACCAATTTTCCCAGAATATTTAGTTTCTTTAAGTTTTATGCGCCGTCGTTTTGCCCATCTCAGCCTTTCTTGTTCGAAGGAACGCTTACCCGCTTGCACGTCTGCTCACTGCAGCACGTTGCGTTATAAACAGGTGAAACAGTCGTGAGTTTTAGGTGGACAGAGTCCATGGGGTCACCCTGCGGCGGTGGCGATGATGGTGATCTCCCGACAGACAAAGCCAAAAGTTGCGGTCTGCGACTAAAGAATGGCGAAGATGCGGATGCGCAATGTAAAGCATGCAACTCTAACGCAAACATTCCGCGTTTGCGTTTGCTTCTAAACGCAATGCTCTAACTCTCTAATAAGGTACAATCCCGTGCCGTTGCAGCACTACATTGGAACAGTGGAGAGTGCTTTTTGCATTCGGAAATGGCATTTTGCGAGCCATGATCGCGAGCAGTTTCGCCGTGTCCGCTCAGCATGAGAACCGGGGGACCTTCACAAGAGCGCGTCTCGTTTTCACCTATAGGGAGGGCGAGAAACGAGCTGGAGACGCAAATAGGAAACCTTTTCTAACTCCGCGAAAGTTTAATGGCCTTGGCACCGACAGGTTTCGCGTAGAGTTAAAAGGATTGTACCCTAACAGCCTCCGAGTTTTCTATTTTGAATTGGGAGGGGTGGCTACCGCAACCTATAGTCGCAAAACCCGTCGAGAAAGCGCAGATAGCCGTCTCTGCTGTCTCGGCGAGTTTGGTATCTCGGCGCACCGAAGGCAAAAGGTTCCTTCCCACACTTGCGTGAATCTGACCCAGTTTAAAGGTTGCTATAGCAACCTTTTTGCTTGTTGCTATGGCAACGGAGTTTTAAGCCGCTTAAAAAGCGGCTTTAAATCCGTTGCCATGGCAATCCGTAAAAGGATTAATGTCGCAAGCCGTTGCAGTCGCACTCGGTCCGACTCACCCAAGTTTGTGAAGCAACCGGAGTGCGAAAGCGTGGACAGCATGCGTCCTCTCGGGCGTTGAGTGCCCACACTGACAGGGGGAATTTGGTGTTGTAGGCGCGCTGTCAACAGCAAAGGAACGGTGTAGAATATATTCATATAGTAAAGTGTTCGATAAACACCTCAGATATATTAGAGGTGGCACGCAATTGTTCTTTCCTCGAGCGTCTAGACTATTTGTGGCGAAGGGATGATGCTAGAGCACCCCGCAAATCACCATTTCGTAATTTTCACGGAGGAGTGAATTTTCCCTTGCAACTCCGGCATTAGAAAGATTCCAAAACTAACGAGCTTTGCGAAAGCAGCCGCGCTCTGGTTTTCCCGATCAGATGGTTAGGACGACTACAGTCTTTAAAGCGCAAAGTGTTTTGTATAAATTAACACATTTATTTTTCTGAACAAGTGCAATAATTAACCGCTCGTGTAGAAACCTCGCAGACAAAAATATTTCGTCACTAAAACCAGGTCTTCATTAGCAGCCATTTTGCGGTCTTGCATTTCTCTGGCCTTTCATAATAAAAAAACAAAAAAAGCGACCGAGTCATTTTTTTTTTGCTAATAATTTAAGCTCGTGACTGGAACAATGGCAGGCTATAAGATATAGTCGTTACTAAAGAAAAAAAAATGGCAAATTTATTCCCATTAGCCACGAAAATTAAAAGATTTCCAGCGCTGTGAATCGGAGCCCCGAGAGAACGTCGCTCCATGAATCACGTTTCATTCAAGTTTTTCCCTGCCTCCTTCTGATTCTGTTTGACACGCTTACTTGCCTTAGTATGAAACGCTCCCGTAGCTTGCGTCAGAAGAGCCGTGGCTTAATAAATGTTTAACTCTAAATGCACCGCCTTTTTAAAGTACAAACAATAGGCGCACTGTGTCGGGGAACGGCGGAGGAATTTGCTTTTTCTATAGCGACATTTCAGAGCCACGTTGAGAGAGCCGAAATTCCATGGCACATGAAAGAAAGAAGCCGCTTGTCGTTTTATATTTCGCGTGAATAAGCCGTTCTACGATTAACGCTGATTGCCAAAAAAAGTTAGCTCGTTTTAATTTTTTTTCTTTCATTTACCATTGCGTGATTTTGAAACTGAGAATGAATCAAGAAAACAGAAAGCTTTTTTATGTCATCTTTTTTTTGTTGTTGATATTTCATAGTAATCATTGTTACTACTTCGTGCAGTAATAACGATGCAAATTACAGGTTCGTTCTTGTTTTTAATTAGAATGTTATAGTCACGGAGAGCATAATAAAAATGCAGGTCATGGCCTGATACGTTCTTGATTTTTTATTTCCTGATTACTCCCTCGTCGCACTGACCCACAAAATCCCCCCCCCCCCAAACAAAACAAAAAAAAACAAATGCATAAAATATATATCGACATATTTTTATTATTTTCCGGAGAAATAATAAGATTTTTGGGACACGACTTGACTGGAGTTTTTTTAAGACTATCAAGAAAGTGTTCCATGAGTAAGAAAAAAAAAACAAGCAAAAAGTAGGCGAGTCACGGTTCTATGCAGACGTACAATCGCAGTCGATTCGCATTCAAATCTGACTTGCTGAAGGAAATGTTTTCGTTCGAGCCCTCTTTAGACCAAAACGGTTTATTTTTATTATTTTTTTTCTCGGAAAGCGATGTTGGGTTTATTGTCAATTTGTTCTTCCTGGAGGAATTCGGTTGACAGCGCGACGACGATAACCACCCACAAAATGAAAAAAAGGCTTAACTTATTTATTTTTTACGGCTGTTTTTATTTAAGTAGAAACATAAAAAGAAGATCAGAAGTCGAGGTGCGCAACGATGAGGAGTCTTTGACATATTCTCAAGCTCAAACCAGTTTCGGCTGTGGCACTGAGCTTGCCGTTTCACTATATCGCAACCTATTTCCAGTCTCGTCCTTCGCCAAGCTCTCTCCATAGTTTGCAGCGATTGAACATTTCAAGTGATTTGGTGGGAAGCAGACGCTCCAAGGTTCTTAGAGCGTAGCAATACTACCTTCACGCCTTCGACAGAAGACTATGCTTCATAAGAAAAGGCGAACAGAAATTGAGCCTATCTGAAAAACTAACTACAATAATTTATTGCGTTGCAGCCCTTAAATGACGCATTTAAAGTTACGCGAAGTGATTAGAAAAAAAAATGAAACGAGGGAAGTTTATTTGGTGGAAAGAAGGGTAGCCAAACTTCCAACTTGACTCCGTTTCTACGCGCCTCTGAAACATCATTCAACTCTCTTATTTCTTCCGCAACACTGAAAGGGAGCCCATCCTTCGTGCTCCGTGCACCGTCATTCGCCGTAAAGAAAAAAACCGGAGAATCGCCAAATAAAATGTTTAAAAAAAAGGAAGGGGGGCGGGAAGCGGGGCCCAGAAAGCGGGACAAACAACGCCATTTTTCTCGCTCCCGAAGAGGTGGAGCAGGAGGCGGCGGCGGCAGTGCCGCGGTGGCGTCGGGTCCGGCCACACACGCGGCAGATAAATAGGCGGCCGGAGACACGCACACTCACACAAACACACACAGAGACATGCACATACACATACACATAGACATTCACACAGACACAGAAAGAAAGACACAAACACACGCGCGGGCGCGCACAGACTCACGCACAAACGTCTGGTGAGCCACGCAAAGTATATCAGGACGGCAGCGAGCCGACACCAGCTTGCCACCATCTCCGCGGCGGCCTCTTTTTTGAAAACGGAGGGGAACTGTGCCGCGATCACCGGGTGTACGCGAGGAGGGAAAACGCGCGCCAAAATAAAAAGCGAAAATCCGAGGAGGTCGGTGTTTTAGCTGATAACGTGCGCGCAGTTTGGATAACTGTGGCTAAGGGGCGTCCGCGGATAGAGGCGGTCTTTGCCCGTTTTGGGTTTTGAGGCTTTCGCGGTACGGGTTGTCTCGCTGGAGACGACGATGCTGTTCTTGGCGGAAATGGTTGTCGAATTACTCACGAGTTAGCGAGCGGGCCCCTGTTTTTTACTCGTCTCGCCGCGCGTGAAGCGGCGGGTTTTTCGAAGTGAATGTGGATGAAAAAGAGGGCGGCCTTAGGCTCGATGTAGAGGATGCTTGGCAACTATAGCTTTATGTTTTCATTTACATTGGGTTTCCAACGTTCCCGACACTGATGGAAAGAGAAAGCTTGACTTTGGCGCCAATAGGCCCTAGTTTAGTTTTTCTAGCTTGGTTATTCCTTCCTATACAATTTCCCTCAGTGTGCAACACCTTTTAAGCCTACGGGCCCATTTCTTCTGGAACGGCGCCGGTCAGACCTGGGCCGAACGCCTCAGCTACTTTTTCTTGCACTTGCGTTTAATGTAAGTTACAATAATGAGAATTAAAAAAAAAATCTCAGTGGTAATCTGAGTGGCATGTAGAAGGTGTTATCATAGTTGGCTCAATTCTGTGGATTGAAATCTAATTAGCTTTGGTTTCAGCGTGCTCGTGGCTGTGCTGGTGTTTTATGTAATTTTAGCTTAATTTGTTATAGAAATGCGTACCTTCTAGCCCGATTTTAATCAAAAAGAGAAATTAAGTCGAATGAAAAGGGGGAAAAAACTCATGAAATCACTGACAGAATGAGAACGGCATATTACACGAAAGTTGTTCGTTCCAGCTTCTGCAGTACTCGCTCAGAAGTCCCTCTGTGTTGAATGTGCTGAAAGTAACTCTAAACTTCATTAGTTTCTTTTGCTCTAATAATTCGAACTTTAAGAAGCGCTATTGATATTCTACATCAATGGACATATTCGCAACTCCAGCGACGTGCACGTCTTAATTAGCTTTTTCCTGTTCCAAAATTTGGGCTACCAGGACACGCCAGTTGTCGCCGCACACTTGGATGCACAGTAGCTCCCCTCTGTTCTTCGCGTCTTTTGCGCGGAGTGGCATTGCGTCCTCTGGAGTTGCGACCAGTCTCAGTGGCAAGATAAATTTCACCATTTGTTTTTCTGAGACTGAATGACCATTAGAAAGTATTATCGGTTGCACATGTTATATAGATAGAATTGAGTAAAGGAGTACCAATAAGCGCCGTTTGGAATGCATCCCTGCGCAGCCATTATTAATTTACTTGAGACAATGTAGATGGGAAATTCAGTGCACGATTTATTTTCTTCCGATTTTTATCTCCAATCAAACAAACACTTTTTTTTTTTTTTTGCAGAAGTCGATTTTTAGAAGTGTATTGAGCTTTGTGTGCGGCGTATCTGTCCTCGAGCTTTCATTATGTTCCTCTTGTAAGCCCAGCCAAGTTTTTCAGGGCAAATATACTGGGGTCACCTTACAGCAGACTACGAATAAACTTAATTACAAACTGAGAAATCCTCCCACTGATGCGACATCTTTCGTCCCACATGTGAGAAGTCATCAAAGATTGTTCTACTTTAAGTGAAAACGCAGTTGGCTCTATAGACCCTTCCAATTATCACATTATGTGTGTTGCCATCTCTGTCTACTGGGCTGTGAAAGACGTTTTGAGCGTGCGCAGTAGCTCTCTTTCACGAACTATAAGACGTCACGCGTGCACCCACAGCTTATTTACTCAGTATTTCGCGACCGTGTGATAAGCGCTCGAAATGTATATAGTCGAGTTGCTCTTAAGTTTGTGCAGCGCCTCTCCCGAGCAGCATCGAATAACTCTCGGTCGCGTTTCGACTGTCCGTCATTACGCTTTTTGCACGTTGCTGGCGAACGCTAAGCTGACAGAATTTCATTGGTGGATATAAATTTATGAAAGAGTATAACAAGAACCAAAAACCTACATGAAAATTCTTATGATTGTTTTGATAGGACACTGAAAGCGCAAGCCGCATTTCTTTGTTTATTTGATGTTTTTGTTATACTTCATTTCAGCTTAAGTTCATACGCAGCCAAAGCTACGAAGTAATGGGATCAATCAAGCAACGTCAAACGAGCAAGTCACTGGGATTTTTTTTATTGGTTTAGTTATGATAGAACACGTACGGAATCATGACGAACACCATGATGGTGCGCTTTTTATGTTGTCTGTTAGTCTCATCAGCTCGTAGCGTCGGGTGCATCTGGATTTAAGCTTAAACGAAGCGTAGTTCCTTCAGGCGTCCTGTTAACTCCGCGTAGACAGATGCTGACACACGCTTGTCAACGACTGCCGTGGCTCGTGCATAAACGAACGCTGCAGCGCCGCCTTATGCTCAATGCATGCATTACATGGTCGCGTCTTGCCAATGTGCGCGCGCCCCTGGCCGAGAGCAACAGGCCTATACCAGTCGATGGGTTCAAAGGAGCCGTCCCCTGGAGCGCAACGTAGCGTCGTTCATCATCGGGCTCTGCTTCTGATATCATTGGCTAAACTAATCAAGCGGATTGAAGGATCGGTGACCATGCGTTCTTAATATGTGTTTAAGTAATTTGTATCTCTTCTGACATTCAGTCCTGATAAAACACAGTATAGATATTTCCATCGCTCATGACTTGGTCGCAAAAATGCCGAGTTCTTGGGCTCTCTGATATTCCGCAAAAAGTTTCTATACCCCCGCTGGCCAAATAAGGTGAAGGTATCTGCCCGAAATATACCTGCGTCTGCGGTCCCCACAGTCCCTCTGTATCAAATTGTTAAACAGTCCGAAATGCGGGGCCTCACCTTCGGACACCACTCGATCAAACCACAACCCTCTCAAAAAAAAACAAAAAAAAACAATTGGGCAGGAGGTTTAAAGAGTTATGGAGGACTGTTTTAGGTCATATTTCCTGCGCTTGTACATGTATAAGGACATGTTCAACACCCTAGGCGACGAAATGGTAGCGCGTAGGGGGCGATTATTGGAATGTTCTATACAGCATAGATTCCCACAGGATCACAGCGGCTTACTAAGGTGACTTGTAACGCCGGCTGCATTCTTTTATACAACTGACTTTCCAAAATGTAAATGCGGAATAGAGGCAGCTCAACAAACCCCGTCAATCTCGAGTGCTGATCGACGCTTTGCGGAAAAAGTTGGGGCACCTGAAAGCGAAGTCGGCCGGCACGGCCGGCACTGCGGACCTCCCAGTGCGTTTTAATACAGCCCATTAGGGAACCGCCGCCGACCTCAATATCGCTGGAGGGAAAGCGGCCAAGGGAGCCCGCAGGCAGCTAGCACCTTCCTAATTTCGGGCAGCTTCAACCGCGCGTGGACTTTAGGAAAGCCGCAGAGGAGCTAAGAGCGCCAGGTCCATTAGTTGGCCACCACGCGCCACTACCTGTCGCCTGTGCGCTATACTCCGTTCCCCCTTAGATGACAGCGCGGTGGGAGCTACGCGCCCGCCGGACCAATCAACCACTTTTCATCTCGCATAAGAGCCCGTTTTCGGTACGTTTGTTTTAGCCTAAGAGTGATCACGTGGCCAGAAACTGACGTACCATTAGTCCAACCAGCAAGTACATTCCACCGCACTATCAGCTTAGGGGTGAGCGAAGTATAGACGGTCGGGGAGCTCGGGTGTGCCCCGGGAATGCGCGCCCTGGATGAAGCCGTCTCCGAAAAACCCATAGAATCTTCTATCGTTGGCAATTAATCGAGCACAACTTTTAAGAGGCTTTTAATACGTTTTTCTTCTTTTTTTTTCTGAGCTCATAACTTGTTCATTGAGATTAGTGGGGCCCGGGATTGTTATTATTGGGCCGTCTGGAATAGCTCCCTGGGAAGGGGAGTTCAGGCGAAAGAAAATTAATCTTGTTTCCGGCGATATATAACAGTTATAAGAAAAAACGAGCGCTATCGCTTTGACGTTAAGGGGCCTCGTGAGGTTGGCGATGCAGTTTTGCGCGCTAAATTAAATACCGTTCTTTTTTATTTTTATTTTCTGTGACAAAAATTGGTAGCGAGAGGTAATTAATCATTACAGGTGGCTACATTGATTGCGATTTTATTTTGATTGGTATTACCGCTTGGATGTCATAACACGTTAGAGTTCATCGCAATTAGAGTGTAATTATATCAGGGCTCTGGCAACATGTTTTTGTTACTTAAACTTCCCTGGATTGCGCGTAAGATTATGCCTTATAGGATTACTCTAGATTAATATAATAGTTTACCTAGAAATCAAGAACACTAATAAAGTGAAAAACTGTTATTTTCTACATTATCATTTTTATCACGATCGTGTATCTTCCGGGTTCATAAACAGCTCACCGTCTACAATAGGGCAGGAGTTATGCAAATTAAGTTCTTTATGTGTGCGTTATCAAAATATAGACAGGTACACAACAAGCATGAGTATTAATGGACGAAGAGCGCTTTTATGTGGGTCAGGATTGAAGAAAGAATAAACACGTAAGACAAGGACAATACAACTCCTTCTTTCAACCATAGCAATGGACATATATAAATTCCAAAGACGAGTAGCCGACCAAAGGTAGCCTTTAATCGGCTGCTCGCGTTTGGAATTCCAATATGTTCGTTGCTATTTGAAAGAAGTGGTTGTATTGTCCTTGTTTTACGTGTTTATTCTTTCTTCAATCCTGAACAAAGAGGAAAAGGATTAATGAGATCTAAAATTAAGCTTATCTAACTCTTCGACAAGTCAAAACATTAGTGCTAAATATAGGCACGTGTAGCTGTTTCCACGCTTACGTATTAGTCTTTTTGCTTCAAGTGCAATGCATTTACTTTATTAATGCACGATTTTAATGAATCAGTACAAAACGATGCACTGTAGGAAGCAAACAAAATCTGTCAATGCCAACGTAAGTTTTGAAAAATCATGGTGACTACTCTTGAAAATGAAGAGCTGATAGGCCTTCTACTTGGAAGCTCTCATTTGTTGCAGACAGGATATGTGGGCAGCAAGTGCCTTATTAAAGACGCGTGCTCAAACCTTGATGAAAAAATTGAGAGCCCTTCCAGCCTGTCAAGAGGGAAGTCCAGCGAAGCTTGCACTCTGGTTAAGACAATGACGTTTTATTATAGCTCGGCTACGCCAATCACGCCGCAGGCTCTAGTGCTCCGCAAGGTGGCCGCCGAAGAGCGCGCGGCATTGCGTAATGTCAGGGAGGAGAGAGACGCCGCGCGTGGCGAAAAGTATGCAGGCTCGGGAAAGAGGCGACGGCGGTTGAGAGGAGTATAAAGTGGGGCATACATCGTTGCGTTTGAAGATTGTTGGTCTACGCTCCGTCTGTCGCCGGAGACGATCCGCCAGAACCTAGCCATAGACAGCTTCGCTGTAAAAGAAGGTCGTTCGGGATGGTAATTCTGCATGGAAGACTGTTCAGTCTAGCAGCTCAATAAAATTGGCCAGTTCGTGGACTTCGTCACAAGCCAAAGACCAAACACGAATGATCGTTTCAAGGGTCAAAGTCACGGTCATTAACGGTCGTACGGTGCTCCCGTGTTGTCGTCCTCAAGGCCAGAGAAGCTGAAATGTTTTCGGGGGTTTGAAAAGTGATGATGCATAAAAAATATCCATGAAAATATGTTACAGACTCACACGGGTACAGAGGCAAACACGTACGAGGCATGCATTAAAGAAATATTAAGCTGAATGAAGTAGCGCTTCTATTGAAAATAACGCCAGATCCTGGTGAAAATCGACAATTCGATGAAATATTTTTCCGTTATTAACGAAGAGAACAGAAGTGTATATTTTTTGTTTATCTGGGCAAAGAAGGCTCAATTTATTCGCAAAGAGAAAAAGGAAAATAAAATAGACTACAGCTGAACAAGAAATGCGATGCTTGAATGTATTTACGTCGAAAAGTTGTGTTTTATTTATTGGTATAATTTATATATCTATACCTCAAATGCAATTCCTCGAAAACTAAAAAAAAAAATATTATTTGTTTAAAAAAATATTAATCAGTTTACTTTAAGGAGGTTATGCAATATCTTCATGAAACCGGTGATGGTTAAATACTGCTATTTAAGCAAGAAGGCGAGCAACGAATGAAGCATCCCTACTAACGTTCGCAGTGGAGGAAAACCCGTCTGTTTCGGAATTCCGAGTCCTCGCACAAGAAGCTCATCTGTCATCAGAGCATCAGAGTGCATAAAACATGACATGATTAGCACGGATGTTTGCGTCGTCCGTGGGGAGCATAAATTCAATCTTGAAAACTTTAAGTTTTTAATCAAACAAGGGTGTTAGTACTGCAAGATATACACAATAATGATCCCTAAAATCCCAGGAAATAACTGTTTAAGGAAAGGATAATTAAATAACAACAAGTCAATATGTTCATACGGAAGGTCTCATAAAGGCTACCAAGGAGCAAAAACAGTACAGTACGTGGGCGAAGTAAGGTGTACTTCCATGACCTGCGAAGAGGGTTAAGCGTGCGTTCGGGTAGACCAAGCTGTGAACGAGGGGGATGACGAAAGCTCGGTTTCAGGACGCCCTCCTTTCAAAGAATTTTTTTCGCGAGCGCTATTGTAGTTGTTCGGTTTCACGGTGGCCGCCGTTAACCTTTCAGCGAATTCCCCAAAAAATCGATCCTAAAAAAAAAAGAAAAAAAAAGCTGAATTAAAGGAAACAAAGCATCCCTCCACAGCCTTCAAATCCAACCCTGCGCAGAGAACAAGAAGAGCCAGCAAAACACGCGAACGACATGGGGCAACGAAATAAAAGGAACGACGCAATCCTTTTCACTTTTCTGTGTAAGCGACTGAAATTGAGATGCATTGCTGTAGGCCTCAAAGTGTTTTCCAGCGAACAGCCTTGTTTTTTTCTTCTCTCGAGCCATGCTCAACGGTCATTTCTTTTCTTCCCGCTCGCCTCGTTTTGGCCGCCCTTTCGACAGTCTGGCGTTTCAGTCTGTTTGCGCCCAAGGCTGGCCGGGGCACCACTGAGTGGTGCTTCTCGAAAAGGGCTCGCCAGGACCAAATGGAACAAGGGCCACGGCAGATGGCAATCTATTTTCGGAGCCGTATGGTACATGGGAAGGATTACTTTTATACGACATCGTTTAGCCTCTCCGGTTCCTTTTGCCGGAGGTTCTTCACTGCAAAAGCCTGACTCAATCCGCCAGAGGGAAATAAGAAAATAAAAAAAAAGAGAACTCTGGGTCCCTCTTGTAGCGAGAACTGCGCCGGTCAAAATAAACAGCCCAGGCTTGGAGCGAGAGGGCACCAGAGGCGAGCGTTGTCGATAATGGTGACGTATAATTATTTCCGCGGGAATAGAAAAAAAAAAAAAAGCGCCCTCGTAACAGCGGCTGGACGGAAACAACTCCTGCCTTTTCCGAAGAAGTGATTGTCCCTGTTCTCTGTGCGTCAACCCTCGCCGAGGGTCGGCGTACGGAGGACATTCACTTTGACCTGTACCGCCGACTTTGAAATTTTCTACGTGTTTTCAGTTTTATTATTTTCCTCATTCCAACTCTTTTGTACGAGCTACAATAATGGAATACGCTTTCTTCAAACACGTTTTTCAAAGCTAAAATGCCACAAATTTATTATATACGTACAAGTATCAGTACAAAAGTGTGTTAAGAAACGTATCTTAGAGTTGTTTTCAACTATTCTTTTTCAGAGCGATGCCGTGATGAAAGAACATGTTTCATGTAAGATTGTGAATTGCTAGGCTAGTTGGTTAATTGACATAATTAAGAAAGCTATAAAATATTTCTTTTCAATAAGCATTAGCGGCCAGTAGCGCCTGTCCTCTGTGTGTTCGTGTTTCTCCGACATCGTCCCGTTTTTTATTTGTGCCCCTCATTTTTATCATAACGGTAAGTGTACATTTTCCTTTACTGTCTGAAGTTCCCTGTATTCGCAAACGGTCGAAGAAACTAGAGCTGCTGTTTAATATATCCTTATCAGCTGTCATTGGGGCATACAAAACATTACAACATAATATTTTTTTTCGAACAGAGTTGACAGGGTATTGTCGATTTGTTTTACAATGCCACTAAGTAGCTATATTTAATGTTGTCGCTAATGGCGATTGTATGCTACTAACAATTCTGACATTTACACTTTACAAGACAATGTCATTTTTTTTTAACCAGGGGTGTAAAAAATTGTAGATTGAAATAAATATCACTAAATGTTAAGCGATGCAAACACAACGTACTAAAGCAGTTTCTTATCATCTCTTCTACGCCATTTCTTGGCTACTGTGGACGCTGAGAAATAGGTGGTCGT
The DNA here is from genome assembly GCA_037355805.1 of Ixodes ricinus. Classification (NCBI taxonomy): domain Eukaryota; kingdom Metazoa; phylum Arthropoda; class Arachnida; order Ixodida; family Ixodidae; genus Ixodes; species Ixodes ricinus. The sequence goes on from JAZHYW010058469.1 coordinate 39,516, forward strand.
TGGTATTGCCTTTAGCGTAACTTGTAAAAGGCACGTACATTATGTTATCACTAACGCTAATCGAATGCTGGAGTATCAAAACTAAGTTATTATTTATATGTGTCCTTTGAAATTAACCCTTCCAAAAACTTTCTTTTGCTTTCAACTTAGTGTGTTTTCTATAGCTGGGACCTCAAAAATATTTGGCAAATTAATCCTTGCAGAAAAAATCACTCAACTCGCTTCATTCTTTTATTATTATTAGCATCATAACAAAACGTTAGAGTTAATAGCATCATAACAAAACGTTATTATTGCTACCTTAGCTTGCTTTGAGCAGCAAATCCGCTAGTTTGAGTTTTCATAACATATAGCCAAGGTTCCGAGATCTTGAGGGAGGGGGGGGGGAAATAAAAGTTCAAATCACGGGGCGTTTTTTTTTTGTGATTTGGTGCTTTACAATGTCGGAAAGAAAATCAACGTCATCCGATTTTTTGTTTGTTAAATTGGTGCTTATATTGAGGAAATCGCAAAACAAGTATGCAGGGGTTTTCCCACGAATTGAAATTAGTGGGGTGTCTATATTTTTAGGGGTGGGGGTTAGGGGGAGGGACATTGAGAATAGAGGAGTCGTTGCGAATTAAGGGAGGGGGAAGTGTACACCCCCATAGGGGTGTGTAGGGAAATCACTGCAGATATGTAATTCCCCAACTACAGGGTACATGCGCTTGATCCAAACACGTGGAAAATGTCCTGGCAACCCTAGGGAACGGAAAGGAGATAAGGAATCTTGTTGCGGATGGAAAAAGAAGCCTCATAGACAATCCAGTGTGGATTATATTGCAGACCAACAGAAACAAAAACTGTGAAAAAGGAAAAAAAAAGCGATTTCTTCAGCTCAGGTTTTATTTTTATTCAGTGAACAGTTTGAATTTGATGTTTTTCGGTTTCCTCAAACAATGATGAAACCGGTAATTTTCGGGGTATATCGGGATATACAAAAAGCATGGAACCCTGGATTTAAAACAATTCCTCAGCACTTGCGCAAAGACTCCCGTCCCCCTCCCCAAAACCCCCTTAGTTCTTTTTTTTAAACTTTGTACTTACTCCTCTCTATCTGCCTTTGACCTTGAGCACATACAGATAACTAAATAAAATGTTTAACAAACCTAAATTTATAACATCTGCCTCTTTTTGTCTTTTTCGCGTGAGGTATGTTGTTTTTAAGAGAAAATACAAAATATATTAAAAAACAAAAGAACAAAAACACAGGAATTCTGAATAGACTGGTAGAAAGTTTACAAAAAAAGTCTCTTGGAGATTCTCAAAGTGGCACCAACGAAAATGGGGCTCCGCAGAATCGAAGGTCAGCTCGGGCTGTATAAATTCCACATGACCATTCACCTCTCAACACAAAGCGCGGTCTATTGGACGTATCCTTTTGAGGGGCGGCTGTCTCCAATTTAGCCCACGTTGAGTGAAAGAAGGCGTTGCGAAGACTCCTCAAGTTCGCGATATAATCGAATTTTACGCAGGCCCAGTCTGCACGCCAAGCACGTAAGCAGCGGTTCCACCTAAGGATGGTAGAACAGATACGGTAGCCGTTAAGAAAGCGGCATTTCTTTGCCACACCATCGGCCCCTGTAAACGCTATGACAAAGCGAATGCGGTGTCACTTTAATAGAGCGCCAGCTGGTCTGCTACAGGTAGAGATTGATATCCGTTCAAAAATGCCTGACACATCTATGAAACCCCGCCAAGGGGGCTCACGTGCTATGGGGCTTTCAGCGCCATTAAAGAGTCCGTACATGTCCGTATCAAAAATATATAGCGTCGGGAACGAGCCCTCCACAGGTAGCTGTGAAGGGCACCAATTATTGGCCTTTCTTTTATCAGATCAGCCAACGAAAATCGGGAGGGTTATCACGCTCCAATCCTCACGGACTCTCGGTGACAAATAGGCGTCCATCTAGTAAACCATCTAGATTGTGTGGCCTGTATTGAGTGCAACCCTCTTCACTGCTATGCTGTTTAGAGGACTAGCCAATCAGCGTACGTCACGTGGTCGATTTAAGCAGTGATGTGTGACAGTTCATAAACTGACGTTTATACATCACAAGTTCTGAAGTGCCTAATAGATTTTATTACCAAGTACCGAAAGTGGCCTTGGACTTTTTATACTAAGGTGTCTGATGCGTTTTGGTTTAATACAGGTCATCAAACTTACCGCCTGCCATGCATTCTTACAGGCTGTGTTCCAAAATTTGCTCGATCCGACTCCGGAGCAAAGGTTTCGTACCGTGGCGTTTTAAAACTTATTCGCGCTCACTCGATGACGTCAGAACTTGCATTCTAGAAGCGGGTTGTTTACTCCGGAGTAATTACTTACGCTACCCTCCTCGATCGGTGGGTAACGTCGGATCAAATTGAGTAAATACGTCACGGGATATGTTCGCCGTCTGCTTGTCGTCTGTTTTCTGCGAAGACGCTCGTCAAATATCGTTTGTTCCGTTGGCTTTGGTGGCAGACATTCGAAATGAAAAAGAATGAGGTGCAGCCATTTATTTGTGGTTATTCCGATTTGCTAGTTTCAACACAGTAATTGACTGTGCACCACATCCAGACCGTGCGCCTTCCCCGAGAAGGTATACTGTTGTTAATATCAGAGTGCGAGATAAAACAGGTGCATCTCCGCATCCTCGTCCTCGGCGTAGGAGGGGACTCCGTATCCTTATGTTCACAGCTTATAATGATGTGGACGTATATATTGTTTCCCAAGAGTGTGTGCAATGAGAGGATAACGCTTGTAAAACAGTGAAGGCTTCGAAGATTTAATGTATATGATCAGTCAACAACCTCACCCCGTCTCCATCCCCAAGAAATCACCGATAGCGGTTCGGAAGGTCTCTCTGTGATTTTGTAAACATATTCGCGTCAAATCGAACGTAAGTTACATATCACTATTGAGAAAGCTCCCTTCGCTGTACAGCTACACCGTGTCGAAGCAATTTCTGCGAAACGCAATCCGTGCAAAATACGATGCGTGGAACTTATGCTTTTGGGGCGCCTGGACTAAACTTGCAACGATCGCGCCGATTAATAACTTTTTTTATGTCTAACTGAAAGGAGTAAGTAATTTTGATCTCAATATACAGCCCAAAAGGAAGGTGAGCAAAAGAAGCTGGTGGAGCCACATCAAAAACACCGCGTCGTCACTGTCAAAGAAATATTTCAAGCGGTTAATATTATCGTCTCTTCCAGTGCTTTCTCCATGATCAAAAGAGATCGTCCGCTATTTTTCCGCCATCGCTGCTATGTTTTCTTTTTGCCGTATCCCAAGACGAAGCCAATCCGCGTAGTATCCAGGTGATTATCCGGGCCGTTCCAAAATCGAGTTGCGGAACGTTAAGTCGCGATGTCACATAGCTGACGTAGAAGACAGGTTACTCGAACTCTATATCCTGATGTTACATTGTGCCTCGTGTCTGCCCGTAGGCCGCAAACCTCACTGTCTGCATACTTAGTGAGAATACTTCGATTTTTTTTACGTATGTGCGTTATACGTTAAACCAAATTAAGATGAAGTCACCTTTCTGCCCCTACTGAGTAAATTGATTTTCCTGGCCGACGAAACAGAATAGGTTGGTTATCATAAGGAAATACGTTTAATGACTTCTCTGTGCACATTGCAACTGCTGAACAATTTAGTTTTCAGTGATTAAGCGAAAAGCAATCATTCATGACTGAAGGTAATTGTCGATTCAGAAGTAATTCACGTAATGCTACAAGTAAATATTACGTGAAAATGGGACTGTGTTGCATTCAAGTAAGATCGATAAGACGTGTTACTTCTTGGCATCGCTGGTAATTCATACATTTATTTTGTCATTTTTTTAACTTACTGCTGCATCTCTAACCCAGAGGTTCTCAACCATTGACGTTTCGCGGATTTCTTGTAGCTCGGCAGACATGGTGGAGGACCCCGTCTATGGTGAGGGGAAGGGAAATATATAAGTTAATTGTGATAATGATTTAATAAATAGATATAACTTAAGACTGAAGTAGACTTTTCTATTTTAGATACAAACAAAATACAGCGTTTTTTGACAGCTTTTTGTAAGGCCGTGGACCCCAAAGGTACCGCGGACCCGTATTTGAGAACCACTGATCTAACCGAACCCAAATCATCAAGCGTAAGTCTTGTAAAGAAAAGAAATGTCAATTGGAGTGGGATATTAGAGTCAACAGTTTTATTGCCAGTAATTCCTACAATCGTTTGAAGTTCTCATATTTTCCAACAAGTATAATTTGATAACTATTTTGCAGTATAACTTAGTAAAGTATCGCTCAGATGATGCCGCACTGAATATAAATGCAACTTCTTTTCTTGCAAAGCCTTGCAACTTGAAGTAAAATACGCTAATTATCGGCTTACCAGAGTGTATAATTGAGTCGAATGAAGCATTATTTTCACACTGAATAGTGCATCGACAGACTGCCAACACAACAAAGGAAACGCAAAAACAAATAGAAAATATATAATTCGTTATACAGGAGGTTAACCAATGGGTTTGTTTGACACAGTGCTAACCCGCATAGAAAACGCGGTGTCTTCTATGCGGGCTAAATATGAAAAATATAATTCGCAATTTGCTTTCAGCCTAAGGCATTTATAGTGGAAGCTTTATTGATAAACCGAAATATATGATAAATGCAGAAGCTAGAGAGCCCGCTTTGTCCAGCCCAAATAGCATTGTAACGGTGGGTCAGGGGCAAACTTACTACAAAATTGTCCAAAAATTAAGAAATGAGATGCGTTGAGGTTGGTTAAAAAAAACAAAAAAACATCTTAACTTTTGCATTAACTTACAAAATATTTCGGAAATGCCTAATAACTTTTGGACTGTATTTTTATTAGCTCAGACAATACGTTAGAATAATCACTTAAAGTGACGTTACAATAAAAATTGCTAAGGAGCAAAAGAGTTGTGAAGATTAAAACCGCTAAAACGACATGGACCAATAAAAGACAACACACACACAACAGAGAGCTCTTGCAACTGAAAAATAATCTGCATTAATTAAACAGGAAAAAAACAACCAAAAAACTAACAGATATCCCTTATCAACAAAACAGCATGTCATGTACGCACATTTTGCTACTAATCTACATCTATTCTTACTAGCTTGGCTTATCAAATGACTGCAAATACGCCACTTCCGAATCATATCGGACCTCGCCATTTTAGCGCTTTTAATCTTTACAATACATCACCAACTAGCCTTAGTTAATAGATACCCTTATTCAGGAAGAGGGTTTACTAGATACCGGACCTGAGGCTTCAAAACATTGAAGTATTCACTCGCACTGAGTAGAGTTCTACAGAGTCTTACCCGCTTATTGCTCTGTTTTGTTAATTACGAGTGTACTTA
>JAZHYW010058471.1:0-39581 GCA_037355805.1 Ixodes ricinus
TCTCCTATCAAACTATAATCTGGGCAGCCACTTGCTTGATCACGTTGACAATTTCAAGTATTTAGGTATATCCTTCTCATCTGATCTGATGTGGAACAAGCACATAGATTACGTGACTAAAAAATCAAGCGGGGTACTAAACTTTATTAAACGCAACTTCAAAACTGCGCCAGTGTCCATGAAGAACGTGCTCTATGCAACAAATGTGCGACCAATTCCGAAATATGCCTGTGCAATATCGGGATTCTCATTCTCAATATCTTGTTTATCAAGTCTAACGAATTTAAAACCGTGCAGCTCGTTTTGTAACGAAGTAAGTATTATTTCCGTTCGAGTATCTTAAACATAAAAGGATCGCCTGGTTGCAATCTTCTTAGCCAACGTACAAAATGTTTTACGGTTAAAGCACTTTCAGGCTATTTATAATGATTAAACCGGAATAGATAAAACATGTATATACAAGCCCAACATTACGTATCAAGAAGAACGGATCACCAGATGAATGTTCCAGAAATTAACTGCCGAACAGATGTTTTCGCCATCTCGTCTTTCACCGCTTACTACCAATGAGTGGAATTGTCTGGACAGCACTATTGTCAGTGCTCCGAAAAATATGCTCTTCTCAGTTTTACGAAGACTTCTGTTATCAATAGGTGTCTGTTATTTCACCACTTTGGGCGATGCAGTTATACTTTGGACGGAGCGATTCTGTAGACCAAGCTGGCTCATTCATGCGCTTCAGGACGACCTGCAAATGGTAAAGGTGGTCCTCGATAGTATTAGAAAACACTACTACGTCGTCCATGTAGGCCATTGCATAGTTAAACTTTGCATCACCCAAGACTGTATCCATGAGCCTCTGGAAGCTCGCAGGGGAGTTGGAAAGGCCGAAGGGGAGTCAGACAAATTCAAACAAACTCCTGGGGCAAACAAATGCTGTCTTAGGGACGTCATCTCTTGCTACGGGAATTTGCGAAAATCCTCTACTACAGTCGAGGGTTGTGAATATCCGCGCAGACCCCAGTGCATATAAAACAGACGAGACTGAAGGAAAGGGGTATGCATCTCGCTTCGTGACCGCATTCAGAGGACGGTAATCTACGCAGAGGCCTGCCGTGCCGTCCTTCTTGGGTGCTAACACAACCGGAAAAACCCATGGACTTTTCGAGGGACGGACGGCTTCGGTCCGGATCATCTCATTCAGTGCTCCGTCCAGGAGTGTGCGTTTATGAACACTAAGGGGCCGCGCGTTAAATCGGATAGGCGGAGTGTCTCCAGTATCAATTCGGTGTTCAAGGATGTTAGTCTTCCCAGGTGTTTCTGTAAACATATGTGAGAAATTCTCCAAAAGCTTCGCTATACGCGAACGGTCCGAGTCGGTGCCAGAAAATGACCTCATTGCCACGTGCAGATACCCCGACGAGGGAAAGTTCTCACATATTGTACTCTGCTAGCGGACGAGCTGCCGTAGGCATTGGTCTGACTGCAAACTTGAAAGCAGCGGACTGCGAGCCATATCGATATTCTTCTGCTGACAAATCTAGGACTATTCTTTCTCTGGAGATGAAATCTCGACCGAGAAGAATAGGACAGGCGAGACCCGGCAGATATGTGAAATGTTGTCGACATTGTCGTCCATCAAAGCTCAGCTTCAGTCGAGCTCCTTCAGTGGCGGAGATAACTTGGTCAGATGCCGTACGCAGCTCTCTCTGAGAACGCCGCTTTGAGATGTTTCGATCTTTGCCCAATTTCCTAACGAAGTTTTCAAAAGTGAAATTGCAGCTCCCGTATCCAAGAGAGCTGCGATCTGTTGACCGGCAATGTTAACCACAATGTAGGGTTCTGCTGTACCTCTACTTTGGTGACGCATAGCGTCCAGGAATGGTATATAGTACGTGACTGGACGGAACCTATAAATTCGAAGTAGCTTATCATAGACTTTCAGCCGACTCACCCATGATACCATGGTCGCTAGGATCCCCAGGGTCAATGAAAGGCTGAGGATTGTCACGTCTCGCAGACCCGCCCGGGTCACCGTTCGGTGGCGAGCACGGGGTTCCGGTTGTCCCGCACGTGCCATACACTTGTCTACTGGTTCTACAGCAGGCCGCGCTGGTGTGGTCGCATCAGCCGTTTTCCTGGCATGTGGGTGGACGACGGGCGGCCACGCCGCTGCCACTTCCTGCGAGCAGCCGTTGTCGTCACGTCTGTTTCCCGGAGTCGTCTCGACAGGGACCAGGACGCCACCAAGAACCGCTCCGTGGGAAGCTCCGGGGAAAGTACCGGTTCTGGTACCACCAGGGGCATATCTGCGAGCGCCCCCGAGAGCGTCACCGCATAATCCGTGAGCGGTAGCATCATCGTTCCCTCGAGCGGGCGCCACGCCGGAACCTGGGGCATCTCCGCGAGCGCCTCCGAGAGCGTCGCCGCGTAATTCGTGAGCGGGAGCATCATCGGGCGCTCGAGCGGGCGCCACACCAGGTGCTGCAACATCGGGCTTATCACAGGAGGCTTCCGGCGGGGCTGCTCGTGAGGCTGGGCCAGGAGTGCTGAAGAACCGAGACCGTGGGGTGACCGAGGGCCTGTAACGAGGAGAAGCCACCGACAGACAGGGCCCTGCTATCGGTGGCCTACCTCCTGTCCCGAGTTGTCGTTCGAAACCCGCCGGGTGCAGTCCCGGCGAAAGTGGCCGAGACTTCCGCACCGGAAGCAGCAGAGCGGAGCTGAGGTGGCACTTAGGTATCGCTCTCTGGATGGGGCTTGGTATTGGCGGCCCCGCTCGCGGACTTGAGCACCATCGCCCAGTCCGTGGGTGTAGGGGTCCAGCGCTCGGGGTACCCTTCCGGGGGAAGTAGACGTGACCCATGCTCATCCATGGATTGCCTGGTCGTGCCTGTCCAGGCGCAGGACGGTTCCAGGCAAGCCTCCGGCGGTGGAGAAGGCCGATATCTTAGTTCGGCCAGGATGTCCGCCTGGATCTGGTGAGCTGCTTGGGCCAACTCGTCCAAACTCCGGAACACCCGCCCACGCAGGTAGGGATGAAACTGCGGGTGGCTTTGCCGGATAGCCCGCGACACCTTGTGTGAGTCGGACGCGCTAGGGTCAGACCTGTCATACAGAGTTTGTAGCGCCCGAACAAACTCGACTAGGGACTCGTCGCGGTGCTGAGTGAGCGCCCTGAGCTCATCGAGCATTCGCGCGCCGTAATCGGGAGGCAGAACTTCACTTTTGAACTGCAGGAAAAGTCTTGTAGCGTCGAGAAGGGTGGTTGTCTCCGACGCCATGTCGCGGCGCTTCCCGTGAGGGCGATCGGTAGTACGCGTGAGAGAATTTCAACCTCAGACATTTCAGACACCGCCTGGTATTCACGTAATTCGTCAAGAAAATCGGCAACCGATTTTCTATCCGCGTAGCCTGAATATTTCGGGATCTTGGCATGTAAACGCAATGTCCCCGTCCGAGGTGTTGGAACTGCGGGTGGTAGCGGACGGCGTTGTTCCTGCAGGAGCCGCGACATTTCCGCCAGGAACAACGCCATTTGTTCGGGCAATGGGCCCAACGCGGTGAGAGGTGCAAGCGGCACCGGTGGGGAAGGGCCCTCAGCGGGCGACGGAACCTCCAAGTCTGCCGTGGGTATATAAGAGCCCGGTCGCGAGTCCTCCGCTCTATCACCAGTCGCGGTAGCACGAGCTGTGTTCGCTGCATTGGGGCGGCTATGGGATCGCGTAAGCGGGGGCGAAGTTGACATTCTAACGGTCACAATAACAACCTCGGCGGTGAAGTAATCCAATGTCCGTATAGGCTCAGAGACTGCGAAGGCCAGCCAAACGTACCTGACTGTACTGGAACCTGGGTTCGGGCCCCACTCTGTGGCGCCAATGTGGAGACTCAAGAACTGACAACCGTTTCACTGGTGTCCACACCCGTTCTAACCCGCGCTCGTGCTGAGCGGGCGCTAGCTTGACCCGCCTCACAAGCCATCTTTATTCTCTTCCTTTTAAATCCATACAATATACGTATATATATATATATATATATATATATATAGGAGAATAAACGTACTTCGAAGCTTTCAGTGAAGTTTTCTCACATATTCGTCAACGCTTCAGTCTGAGCCAGGCCTTCATCAGGACTTGTTACAAAACATTTTTCGTCGTCGGGTATCGAGACCCCTAAGCCCCGCCAACGTATCACGTGACGCGCATACTTCATTGGAAGCGCAATAACAGATGGCCACTTATTTTGGGTGGGAGGTAAGGAATAACGTCTCGCCGCTAAACTCACCATCAGATCAAATGGAGAGGCTCTCCGCAGGGTTCAGTCCGAAACACGCTCCTAAGAACGCAAAACAAATTGGTATGAACTGCAGTGTTGCGGAGTTGCCACTCCGGAGTTAAAATGATTCCGGAATCATTCCGCATTTTCGCGTCCCCGGAATGGAATGGGATTGGAATGGCGGCAGGGTTGAGGGGAATGGACTGGGAATGGAATTAGATGCCTTTTGCCCGGAATGGAATAAAATGAAATGGTCCCAATTCTTTTTTTGTGTTTACGGTCAGTGAAATCGAGCCAGTCAGCGAGCCAGTTTCTCAGAAATAAAATGAGCGGGCGGGAAACAGCTTACCCCCGTGGAGTTCTAACAGACCTATACGTAAAATGCAATACAAAAAAGAAAAGCGTCAAACCAAAGAGCAGAGGGGGAAGGAGGTGGGGGGTGGAGAGTGGCGCCTTTCGCGCAGGCGACGGGCTTTACTGGCGTTACACGAGAGCGAGCGAAACAAGAAACCAAGCACCAAGCAAAAGAAATGAAGGCATGGAGAATACACGCGCACAGACTGAAGGATCTGGGAGCGGGGGACGACTCATAACTCGCAGAGCTCTGATGACTCGTTGACTCGCGCGCCGCCGAAAGATGCAGTTATTGTTTTCTTATAGTTCGAGGAGCGTTGTTTAGCAGGTGGCCTACCCTATAGTTCCTGTATGGCTCCCACGGGAGCCAGAGTTGCGCGGTTTGATTCCACGTGCCGCGTGCCGCCTCGCCGCTATTCGCCGAGATCCGATCACGTGAGGAGCCAAATCAGAGTGTCGTGCACAACGAGGTAGAGGGGCTTAGAGCGATAAACCGGGGTTCCGGTCTGCACTCGAAAGTGACCCCCATAAGGGCGCTGCCATTGTACGCAAATTTGACCCCTCGTCACGTCACCAAACCAAATACGTGACGTCACAGGAAAGATGGCAGCGCCCATGCAGCGGCTGGCCCCAGCTGGGCCGGAGCATTGGCCGGAGCTTGTCGGATGCTTTGTTCGTTGTCGTTCGTCTCGGCGAGTTGATTTCAGACGCGGAAGCCGTCATATGAGGCCGGTCGAAAACGACTTCAGAGTTCAGCGTGGCGTCTGACGTAGGTATAACGTGAAAATATGGAGGAACGGTGTGCATTTCGCTGGTGACCGACGGGGATATTGCCACGAAAGAGACAATCGGCCCTACGTTGCTCGGACCTCGGATTGATTCGGATACCGCTAGGATAAATTTTAAGGCGACGTTTCTGTGCTCTCGTTGACCATCGGAATCTTCGAGGTCTGCAGTGAAGCGTGTGCAATATATTTGGATACACAGTTTAGTGACGGAAATTGCGTGAGTCGTGCTTGGCAGTGTGCAATCGTGGTGCCGCTTCGTTCAAATGACTGAAGGCTCACTTTGGTTGTGCGGTGCACCGGAGAGCTGCCTTGAAGCTTGTAGTTCCCGTGCCGTGCTAAATGATACTGTGCTGCTTCCCAAATTGTTCCGGCGTAGACGTGCACTTTCACGGAGCACAGGTGCGCGGCGCACCGAAGAGCTGCCTTCAAGCTGGTAGTTCCTGTGCCGTGGTTTAGGTGGTGCTGTGCTGCTTCCTAAATTGTTCTGGCGTAGACGTGCACTTTCACGGAGCACAGGTGTTGCAGTTGGTATTGATTCCGCTGGCCTGTCGCACATTTCGTCGATACAAAAGTTTTATCAACACTCGTTACGCGAATTGCAAGCTGTATGGACATTTCATCGCGCGTGTAACCTACCCAGTCCATCCGTTCACGCCGCTTTGCGACGACAGTCTGCAGCGGCTCATTACCAGAAAAGTGGTCCCACATCCATTTCAGTTCAGCTCGTCCACAGCATTCGCCAAACCCCGAAGGAGACGATTTATTCGGACAGAATGCCACTAAAGCAGTACGTGCAGTTTCTTTAGTGGTCAGGATAGACTATTTTCTGTCTGTTTTGTTATATTGTCACGGATGCTTGCTCCAGTCCTATTTTCTATCAATATTTACTATTCTGAAAAGTTCCAGGCCATGCTCAGCTGTCATCGTATGTTCTGGTGGAGGTGCTGCGCACTTTACCCATAGCCCTTCACTCTGTGTCGACCCTGGCGGCTCCTCAGCCGAGTTGCCCGATAACAAGACACGGGTGGCGGATTATCCCGCGTCTTAAACCCCCGGCGAGCCGGGAACCAAGTCCTATCCCGAGCCCGGCAGAAAAACCGCAAGACGAGCGAGTACCACAAGGACGAACCTCGGAAATTCACCACGAAGAACCTGAAATCCGAGCCAGTCGCTGCTATACCAGCAAGAACCACCGGAATTCGGTCTTTTGCCAGAAAAACCGAAGCTGACTAAGCCAACAATGACAAACCTGTAGCAGCAAACCGCGTCCGCTCCCACCATCGTTTGCATGCCCGTCGCACCTCGCACTCTGATGCCCTTTCACGCAAGGTGTATGAAGACGTCGAGAACTGGATTGAAATTTATGACCGTGTCGCCCGCCACAGTGGGTAGACGGACAACCAGCTCCTGCAGAACCTATACTTCTCATGGAAGAAACTGCCAGGCACTGGTTTGAGAACCACGAATCCTCCTTAACGTCGTGAAAAGTTTGCAAGATCGAGCTGAAGTGCACGTTCATCAGCCAACATTGACGAGAGAGAGCCGAATTCCTGATTCTGTCCAGGACACGGCCCCAACGAGAGCATCACCGCCTTTGTGGAGGATGTTTTGCGCCTGATCGAGCACCCACGCCAACCCTGATGCTGCAGAAGACAAGAAGCTAAGAATCCCATGTCCCTCATGTGAGGGACAACACCTTCGACAGCTTTGTCCGCAACCCCACGACAACAGTCAAAGGGTTCATATCACCGAGGCTTCCAACATTGAATGTACACTGCAGGCCCGAGCCTGTCAATATCAACAACTCCCCAGCGTCTCGATACTCGAGTCGTCCAGCTGCAACTTCGACGCCAGCCTCCCAGGCATCCGCGACATCATCCACAACGTTTTCCGGGAGGAGATCAGGAAGCTACTTCCTGCCATCAGTTGCCCGGCTTTTATTTTGATTGCCGAGATTGTTTCGGAACAAGTTGGACAGGCAATTCAACTGGAGACTTCTTCGAGCGAAGCGGCATCTGACGAACCGAGGGCGACTTATGCCACAAAGTCACGACGACCGCCACCGGCTACCCGTTACTATTCGATGCCAATTCAACGATACACCCCAACGCCGAAGCATTCATATATGCCCGAGCTTGCTGCATTGATGCAGAAAACTACCAGGAAAATTTGCGGATTAGAAGCCAGCCCTGCAGCTTCAGTGCATCAGATGCCAGTGGCCGCACATGACGTATGATTACAAGACGGCATCAATCGGTCAAAGTTGCCACTTGACCAAACTGAACACCGACGTGCCAGGGGCGTCATCCGAGAACAAAGACCACAGGTATTACGACTGAACACCTGACACAAGACTTTTGCAGAAAGAACTCGTTATGGAACCATTTGCAAAGAACCAATAATTATGTAATCAAGTGGAAATAAACATATTTGATACACTAACCAAACAAACATATTTCCGCTCGCCTTTACGCCTTCACAGTCTATACACAAAGAATTGTGTTTACCGTGCGTGCTGGACCTTTTGAGGACACTCGCATCTCTGACCCCTCAATATTAATTAATGGGACATACCAGACTGGCAGACTGGTTGCATTGGGCTGCACTCGTTCCACGTCTCCTGAACATGTGGCACATCCGAAAACCAACTCCAGTGATGTGAAAATGTTATTTATTAATTTATTCCCTCCAGAGGCCTTTGTAGGCATTCCAGAGAGGATACTTAAAACTACACACATGATAACATTAAAGCACACTGCTGTAACTTGTTAATTGCAAAAACAAACACACCTCTGAGCATCTAGTTTAATAGTATGTGTTGATGCATTGCTTTATAGCAGGACACTTCCTATACGTATGACAAAATAGACCCTTTGCAAAACCCCATCAAGCAACACGACTGTCGCCATTTTTTTTCGGCGTAAAGCACACGAATGGGCCCCAGTTCACGTCGAACGGTAATGCAGCATTCGAGTCCAATAGGCGCTCAGCCGAGTTCACAGTGATGGCGGACATAACACTCTTGTTGAACAAATGCCCAAAGTATGAAGGCCTTGGGCAATTAGAGTAGTCGCTACTGTAATTCGTTCCATCACAATTTGGGAAACGGCAAAGGCTACAGTCTCGGTGAGTCAATATGCACGTTGGAGAGAGGCACATGACAACATATCATTAGAGTGCTCGTCTGCACAGATTTGTCACACACCTTCACTCCGTCTCTGATTGGCTCGAGGGGGCTGTGGCGGTCGCCCTTTTCCAAGTTACGGTGACACGAAGTGTAGGCAGCCCACACTTTCGAAAAAAGTCTATTGAAGAGACCGAACGGAATGGTAGTCAACATTTTTCAACAAGACTGCTCTTCGGTCAAGGGATGAACACAAATATGAATAATCTTGTCCAGGTAATTAGAACAAGTAAATAATTGACCGACTAATACAATGCACTCTTGATGAAAAAAAGTATTGCTGCAATAAATCCTACGAAAGAAAAAAATGTGCAGTTAATCTATGCGTACACCAAAACGGTTGTTCTTATAGCAAGTCGAATAGCTTTGAAGCAGGTGCCTGCAACGATTTATTCATCCCCACACTCAATAAAACGTCATCCTCGCAGCTGAAAATAAGTGTGCACTTCGCACTCACAAAAAAAGGAAGAAAAGCGATTGAATGTAAAGTCGTCGATTAGCACAAAAGGTTTGAGATCGCAGGAGCTTCCACGCCAAAATTTTCTATGGTTATTCTGTGACGCAGGGCTGAAACAACTTCCCCTAGGCCCTAACGCGACGTATACCTTTCGCTTCGATTCTCAGACGTTCAAACGAAGCTAGAAAAATGCGAATATTTTATGCTAGAAGTTATATCGTAAAATTGTTGATAAGTACAAAACGTAAAGATCGCAGGAGCTTCCTCGCTAGAAGTTGGCTGCGATTATGCAGTTACCTAGGGCTGAAACGAATTCCCCTAAGCCCTACGTCCGACGCATACATTTCGCGTCGATTCTCAGACATTCCAACGTTCAAACAAAGCTAAGAGAATGCGAAAATTTCATGCTGAAAGCACTTGAAGTTCTATCGATCCTCGAACACATCCGGGAATCCGAGCACCGGTACGGCGATACGGCTGATGCTGTCTCACAGGCGTTAATATCCAGATGATCAAGAGCGATCTTGCGCAAAAAGGGTATAAAGTCTCATTCCTTCATGTTTTCACATTATACCTGCGTCAGCGAGCACGAAAAAGCCCGAAGTCGTCGGAAAGCAGCTGCACATCACGGCTACCGCGCACCGAACAAACTCGCCTCCGCCAGCTCTGGGCGCTGCCATCTTACGAATGACGTCACTGCTCTTGTCAGGTGACGTGACGAGGGGTCACTTTTGCGTACAACATGGCGGCAACCGGGGGTGCCACTTCCGAACTTCCGGTTTATCACTCTAAGCCCCTCTACCTCGTTGGTCGTGCACGTGCAGTAAGGTAGATGTCGCACGCGCCCCGCCGAACGTTCCCCTGCCTGAGCGCGCCGCGCGCCTCAGACGCGGCGCTGCTGTTAGCGAATTCGAACACGTGAGGAGCTGAATCATGCCATCCATGAACGCGCAACTCTACGAGCACGCGGGGCCTATACAGGAACTCTAGCCTACCCTGCTGCCTTCCACGTTCATTCGCGCACACTCCTTTGAAGTGCGAAATCTGGGTTTGCTTCGGCATTAAAACAAAGCGAGATTCACTTCTCTTTTCTCCTCTTGCGCTTTGCTCCGACGCTTGTCTTTTTATACTGCATTTTTACGTGTTAGTCCGCCTTTTTCTTTGTCTTTGTTCGGATGCTTGTTTTCTGTGTTATATGTTTTACATTCAAGCAAGTTAGGGTTACAAGCAAGCTAGCAGTTCACGCTCATTTTCCTTTGACTTTAGACTCTGCCTACTGTGCTTCACCTTGTAGTGGACCGCTGCGGACGCTACGAGTCACCCCAGGCAATCCAGCACCGTGAGGGGACTACACGTACGGCGCGTTGCTGCGCCCCAGGGTCACGGGACACTCAGAAGGCACTGGATCGGTTTCGATGGCTCTCGTGCTGTCTGTTGCGGTCCATCGTAGGTGAAGTAGATTGTCGTTACCGCTATTGTTGTTTGACCGAACTGACTAGACCTGCAGAAAGACAGTTTCGTGACATGGTCTATAAGCCCCTCGTGCTGCGTAGAGGTTGCACTTTGTCAGAATGTGTTCTTGCCACTGTGCATGGAGTCACTTCCAGCAGCGTACTAGCCATATTGCTGTGCAGGTATGTGAAAAATGGTGCATAGCCCCTCTTGTGACTCTGTGGCGCCAATGTGGAGCCTCAAGATCTGACAACCGTTTCACTGGTGTCTACACCCGTACTAACCCGCGCTCGTGCTGAGCGGGCACTAGCTTGACCTTTAGCTTGACCGGCCACACAAACCATCTTTATTCTCTTCCTTTTAAATCCATACAATATACGTATATATATATATATATATATATATATATATATATATATATATATATATATATATATATATATGGAGAATAAACGTACTTCGAAGCTTTCAGTGATGTTTTCTCACATATTCGTCAACGCTTCAGTCTGAGCCAGGCCTTCATCAGGACTTGTTACAAAACATTCTTCGTCGTCGTTTATCGAGACTCCTAAGCCCCGCCACGTATCACGTGACGCGCATACTTCATTGGAAGCGCAATAACAGATGGCCACTTATTTTGGGTGGGAGGTAAGGAATAACGTCTCGCCGCTAAACTCACCATCAGATCAAATGGAGAGGCTCTCCGCAGGGTTCAGTCCGAAAACACGCTCCTAAGAATGCAAAACAAATTGGTACTAACTTTAAGATAGAAGGCTCGCAGCTAAACTCGTAACAAGGTCGAGGGATTGCAGCCCTTTCACCACATTAACAAAAACCACAAAGAAATATCTTAGAAGGAAAAAAAAGTGGTGTGAACATAAGCACTGCCGCTCTACAAAAGGTAAAAATAAGCCAAAACCGCAGGTTACTCAGACAATGGGTCGTACAGCTTATAAGTAAGCGCAGCCGAACGACCATCACCTCATTGACAAGGAGCGCCCGGTGTCCGCGAAACAAAATACTCTTAGGGCTACCAGGTTCTGTATTATTAAAACAATATATATAAGTGAGTGCGAAACACCGCGGAAAGGAATATTGAACGGTCACAGCTGCAAAAGTTAAAAAGTGTAAATATATATATACTATATATACATACATAAATGCCCACATATACGCAATAAAGCAATTTCCCGTCAGATATTTTTTTCAATCTTTTGAACAGGTTGTAGCTCTTTAGCATGTGTACAATAATGACGAAAACTATACTGCACTCTTTATGTAATGCAAAAAGATAAAATTCTCCCAGGAAACAAAAAAAGGTAATAAAATCCTTATTTTTTTCGAAAGGTAAATGTTTGCGGCTCAAGTGTACTAGTGGGTATGATATCAGTACTTGAACGCGTGAAATAATGTATTCAGTAATATAGGCAGGTTCCTTTTAATCATTTGAAGGCCGTAATTTCTGCCAGAAGTGTTTATTTTTCAAAGGTTTTATTGACGAGTATATTATGTGAATGCCCTTTTCTAAGGGATACCAAGCCTAATGAAACGATATGCATATCCGGGTATTTGTTTTCATATTTTAAACGAAGATATACCTGTGACTTTAAGCGTAATCGGCAATGAAACGATATACCTGGAATAACAACCCAAAATATTTACTAGTTTAGACGCATATTGTGCAGGCAAATTACGAAACACTTGTTTCGGAAAATGATACAACTCATCTTCATTTGGTGGCACATAGAAAACCATTGAGGCCTGTTGAATGTGGGAGTTCTAAGGCGGAAGGGGTGGGAGGGGAAGGGGGTGGGCAAAAAGGGCGGTTGCCCTCCTCCCCCTCACCCCAACAATTCAAACACAATAACAACCTCCTCGCTTCTTTTTTGCCCTTTCCTTGAAGAACGCGGGCGCACTCTTGTTCAATGGACGTGACCAGTTGACTTCCACAATGTACACAAGCCACACCTCACGGATTATTTCAAACTTCTGTCATCTCTCCTTATAAAAAAAAACAAAAAAAAACGTTAGCTCTTTTTTTGTTGTTGTTGTCGTTGTTTTTTGTTTCTTTCTTAGCCGGCCCTCTATGTTATGGTGGCGACGGTCGGCATAATGTCCTGGCTGCCGTCCACCACGTCTGTCTCACGGTCTCTCCCGTTTCCTGGATAATCGCCTCCCCTCCCCTCCCGCTTCCACTTTACCGAACCAATACCTTTTAATCCCCCCTCCCCTTAGCAGACTTGTGCGCATTACTAAAAAGTAGGCATTTAGGCACATTGCAGATATTAGTATGAATTTAGTAGGTAGCGATTAGGATTTAGATTAACTCAAGACTAAATTGTAAGTAATTACAATTACAGTCGCCCTTCTATATAGGTGAGTGACCGTTACATCAAAAATAAATCCGTTACTTTCGTTGTTTCCCATCCGACATTACTTTCATCAACTAAAAAAGAACAGGGGTTAAGAGAGCTATTAAACTGTTTCTAGTTGCTACCGGTCGCAATTCGTGACCTTGAGTATTTTGAGTAACAGCTGGCTGGTAACTGTCTCGTCAGACATATTCCTTTCAAATGAGGTGCTGCATGGGAGTGTCATATTTTGCCTCAGGCATGCTTGATGCACTGCATTGTGCTTCTACAGCGAAGGGATGGAAGTGCTCTTCGCCCTGAAGGGAGAGTAAAGCCCCTTCTAGATATCATCTCATATTCATCATCACTAGACGTGGCACCGCGGGCCTCCATGTTACGAACTGTTGCCTTTCCGCGGTGCCACGGCTCTCCTGAGCCAATAAAGGTTACTATTACTACTACTATTATTCGTCTTTGCAGCCCGTGCCCAATACTGTCTGAATCGCAAAGCATCAGAAGTCGCACACAACTGGCCAAACACGGAATAAAAACTTATAAAAGTGCACTTATTTATACTGGTAAATATTGCCAGACGGAAGCAATCGCAGTTAGTTACAGAGGGTAGTTACACGTGACAAATAAATATTAAATAACGTTCCGATCTATATTATATTTCCTTTGGCTCTGAACATGACGAGCCTCTGTTGAGACGTTGGTCAACAAGATAATACACTGCTTAAAACATATTATTAGATCGCCAGTAAAAACAAGGCAATGTAGACGCACGTTTGCCGTATTTACCGTTCTAAATGCCGTGAGAAACGCACAGAGCACAAGCCAATAGTAGTGTATTGCAATGTTCTTCAGGTTGACGCCCCTGAGGCCCACAGGCCGCCAAGGGTTGATTCCATTCACAATTTTCATTACATTTAAAAGCCTGGAGCCTACAGCAGCTACCATTTTGTTCATAAGTAAGAATTTGTGTTTGAGATAAGATGTGTCCTACTGGGATGAGAACAGGAAAAACAAGGATACCTAAAATTTCCGAAGCGCTCACAAAACGCTGACGCACAAGGTGGTGACTGAGCTGCGGATAACCTGGCTGCAATTTCACAAATAAAGTTGGTCACCCCTCCGAGTAAATTACAAAAATGTAAGCAACTTTAAAAATTACTCAAGTTAGGTGAAACAATAAAAAGTATATCCTTTTAGTGAATTGTAGGATACTGAGAGCGTCCTGTCCTGCTGCGACATTATGAATATTGTCGCAGTCACTGCAACCAAGAGCAATATTGATGAGTCCTGTTTGCACCACTGGCTGCTTCGAGCTTCTCGAAGAGATACACAATCACTCTTTGTCTTCCTCCCCCAATCTTCGATTGAAAAAAAAAAAGAAAATGGGTCTAAGAAAAATGAATATAGCTTGCACGCATATTTTTTATTTTTTTAGAAATACCCATTTTGATTTTTTCACTGCTGTTAGAGTTTGCAGTAAAATAAAAAAAAAGAATTCAGAGGCCTGGTCTTGAGACGGAAATATTCGTATGACTGAAGGATGCCAATCCTCTTTTTGCGCTGGTCAATGCGCATGACGGTGTGACTGCGATCGACTTTACCAAAAGAAACAGTTTTTTTTGGGGGAGGGGGGCAGAGGGATGTTGTGTAGGAAGCAACAAATGTCAACAAAGTGTTACGTCGGTATGCAAGAATATCACTTTAGTATTACTCGAGAAAACATGTGATTATTCCTTTACAAAATTAATGATACATGTTTAGAATTACAAGTAACTTCGTTGCTTGTAATGGATTACGTGTAAGTCTGCACCCTAAAACCAATGTCTCGAACCACCAGTATATTGTGAAGGGAAAGAACTGAAATAACTAATAAAGACGTTATAGTTTCAACAGTTTTGTTTAACTTTCATCGGTATCTGAATGATACGATATATTCAAAAAGTTGTTTGTTATTGCAATGTCATTTAATTGTGGATATTGTATGCCTGATCATTGCCTTGTCTGTAGTTTTACTTGATTCATAAAGATAATCGTTCTAGCTTAACTTCAGTGTTTATTAGGACATTTACATAGTTGTTTACGGTCCACCAGTCTAGCATAACACTCTGGTCGCTGTTCGAAACCGGAATTATGTAGGTCAATTTCAAGCATTTGTTGTGCTATATTTTTAAGTTTTGTTTTCTTATGGCACGACTAACCTTATGTAGATAACTAAGTCTTTAAAATATTTCATACAGTCTTTAAATAATATGTGTTCTATATTTCTAGGCCTGTAGTGGCACAATTCCACTCAATAGGGCTTTTTGAACACATGGTATTTTTATGGACAGCCTAAACAGACAGATATCCGCATTAGGCACCCGGAAAGCCTGCTAAGAAACTCAAGCCTTAGGACGCAGGGCGAGAATAGCTTTTTGTTTCAATTCAGTTCACTGTCGTTTAATGTAAAAATATCAAACAAAAACCAAGACCCCTTAAGTGCAAGATCTTAATTTTAAATCATGCACTGAACAACCTACGTTTCTTCACATCGCCGTTACTGCTATTTTCAGGTATGCTGCTCACCTGACAACATGAAGACCTACATTATTTCTGAATTTCATGCAATATTAGAGGGAAATTCAAAGCTTTAGAAAATACCTTTCTACGCTTTGCAGATAGTTGTTTACAGTGGTTGTATCTAAATTTTCAGAGGTGGCTTGAAACTTCCTGTAACCGGTCTGGATTTTTTTTTAATTCTATAAAGCCCCCTTTCTGTTTGACTCTTATGCATATTACACTAGGCCTATTTAATATGGCGCACTTGAAGAACGGGTACAAACGTTAACGCACGATTCAATTCATAGCTCGTTGCAGCGTTCTTCAGCATTAGGGTGACCACCTTCCTGCTAGCGAAATGCGGGACACGCTGACCCCGGGGGGGGGGGGGAGGAGGGACCAACGGTATTATCCTTAGACTGTGGCAACTGCAAAAATTAACTAGTGCGCAGTCGAGCTGGGGGAAGTTTACCATGATGCTTTTTAACTAGAGACTGGGGTAGAAGCAGGAAGCATATTTTTCCTTCTTGTGCCCCAGTCTCAGGTATTTTTACCTGAGACTGGGGCACAAGGAGGGAAAACAGAATCATAGAAAAAATAAATATTCGAGGAAATTCATCAACAGACGCCACGAAATGTGGCTCTGCTAGCACATTTATCATCCTGTCTCGTCTCAAAGCATATTATACAGCTGCAAATTGTATTGCGGCAATTAAGCTCAATTAAATTTCACTCCCAGTGATATATTTTTAGTGTTAATGGCACATGTTCACAATTGTGCCTAAGTTGAAAACATAAAATTGACTGCAGCAGAATTCAATGCATCAGAAGGAAAAAAGAAACAGTAAATCTTTTATGGCTTCTTGTTTCCTGTTGATTCTTATTTTTACCAACATGCTCCAACAGAAATTTTGAGTCTTGTTGTTTTTGACCGTTATGAGCTGCAGTCGTTTTGTCTGATAACCGTTAAAAAAAAAGGTTATCAGTGATTTTTTTGCATTGACACAGCACGATTTGAAAATAATTACAATAATTTATTTTCAACTTTTGGCAAGCAATGTTTCTCTAATATATTGCCACCAAGGGAAGAGAGCCACAACGGCTCATGCGCGCAGTTCTAATGCGAGAATGACGGTCGCTTCCCGCAATGCTTGGATCGAAAATGGCGTACCGTCGCGATTCACACGATTGCCAGCAACCTCCGCACTTCCCCGTGCCCCATTGTTCAGCAGCGCCATGAGTTGCATAGTGAAGTTTACAGCAGTGCGAAATTGCGGGACATTTTCACGATTTTGGAATTTCTTGTGGGACGCGGGACACGAGCCTTCAATGTGGGACAGTCCCGCGAGTCGCGGGACGGGTGGTGACCTTATTCAGCATGCTATATGAATGGTGTCGGAAGGCTTCCTGTCATAAACCACAATTCTGGTGGGAGGAAGAATCTGACTATGTCTCAACACGTAAACTTGCAAAGTAAATTAAGCTATTTTTTGATGAACGAACATAAACTGAAAGCCGTTTAGACATTGAGAAGGAACGCTAACATGAGCCGAAAACCGCTAAAACTTCACCATCCTCAACATGGCAATTTTTATAGCTACACAGTACTGAAAAAAAAAGCTACATTTAGCTTGAACACCCGCTAAACTCTCCAAACTGTTCTTAGAGCTTTTGCTTTAGTGTTCGCCTAATACATCTCGCTTATTTTTATTCAAAGCACTTATCTTTAAAAATTGTTATAGCACATTCGTAATTTGCTTGTATAAGTGCAGTTTTCTGTGCTGTCCCAACTGGAACCTTCGCTTTAGTATAAACACAGTTTTCTGTACCATCAGTAATTACGCCCAATTTATTGCAGCTTCCTTCATCGAGATTAGAATGAGTGATGACAAAGAGAGGCTCATAAGCAACTTTACGAAGGCCACACTAATCACATGGGACGAAGTAGTGAAAGGATCGCTGATTCCGATTGAGGCTTGGAAGTAAGACCTTGAATATTTTATTTCAATACTAGCAGTCCTTATTTTGTTAGACATGATTCTAAACGGAAGACGACTGACGTCAAGGGGCTAACGCACAAGTCGCATGATTGAGAAGTGTGTGTTTGTTCCTTTGTCGTCTGTCGACTCCGGTTTAGGATCACGTGTAAATAATAATAATAATAATAATACCAACAACAACAGAAATGTGAGTTTCACATTTAAAATGCAAAATAAAGAGTGCTGGCCCAGGAACGCAGATATTTGCTTTTGTGTGCGACCAGGCAACTAAGTGAAATGCATAAGAATAACCAATATAAGAAAACATTTGAAAAATAAGAGCGAGCACATATACCACGGCATAAAAAACAAATACCATTACCAAGTATTTAAATCAACATGCTCCAACATTGTTCTATGCGATACGAATGTCACAGAACACTCTATAGAGCATGGGAATGTACCAACACAACTTTGCACATGACACGATATGGAATACAGCAAAACAAAAACAAAAAAAAAACTAAAAATGGTCAAGCTACGGTAGGTATGATTCAGGTGTTTAGCACCATTTCTTTGCTTATCTTTACTCTGGTGGAAGTCTGATTTATCAGGAACTCTGCAACTGCATTAAATAGACAATATTATAAAAATTATGATATTTCTTTCTGTACAGTTGGTAGATTCTTGGAATTGTGTACTCTTCAGTACACTTAAAATCTTGTACTTTTATTCAAGGGAGTTTTGTAGGCATTATTAAAATAATTATTTTTGAATTGCAATGAATGTATAAAAAGACTAGGGCTATATTATTTTTGTCGAGTGTCTTGTGAATACAGACTGAGAAATCTTCGAGAAGAGTAATGGCACTCATCTGTTTTCACAAGCACTATTGTGACTGCTTAGTAATAAAATGCGTCATGCAAATTACTCAGTGATGTTTGACCTCATTTCTCGATTATGTGAGCCATAATTGGTAGGATGGATATAGATCCATCCTATCAATTATATGGCTCACATAATCGAGAAATTCGTTAAAACATTTATAAGTCATTTTCGCGACGCCTGTAACTCCCGAATTCTGTGTTGCTTTCCTTTTTTATATAAGGGTTGAAGTGGCCAAATTGTCCGCTTCATTTATTTACACGCCTGGAACGAGTAGGTAGCTGGACTGGGAGCTCTGCCGCTGATCAAAGGAGCCGGCTGGTATCGATGTTCCCTCTCGAGCTAGCTGGCCTCGAGTCGTGAGTGCCTACGCGGCGCTCGCTGCTAACTTGGCTCGTTTTAGAAGCCACATTGTTATTGTCGTCGCCGATTAGCAGCTATGAGTCTTTCCCCTAGTAAAGCAAAGGTTTGTTTCCTTCACGTAACTCTTTTGTGGGGTGAGGTTGTCGAAGCAGATGAGTGTGTGACGATTGCAGTGTCACAGATTGTTCCTTCCATGTATGCAGGCTTTACCCTGTCAATGGTAATAACATCTCTTCGTCCATTTATGAGGATGGTCAAAGTCTTCTGATTTCTTGAGATGACTTGAAATGGACCATCGTAGGGTGGTGTTAATGAAGGACGAACGGCGTCACGTCGGACGAAAATATGCGTACATTTGTCCAGTTAGGTCGGTATGAACAGAAGAAGAAGAAAGTAGGTAGTGCTGTGGATAATTTGGCAGCCTTTCGGTATGAACACTTGCTGTGGTGTTTGACGTCGAGCCAGTGTCGGGCGTAATGATGTAAAAAGGTCTTCAAGTTCTTGAACATAGCTAGGGAGGTCAGGTGGTGGGGTGGGGAGATGAGTAAGAACTTCGCCCGGACGTCGGAGCGTTGTGGCGTATACGAGTTCTGCGGCCGTGCATCCGACGTCTTCCTTAAAAGTGGATTGGATGCCTAGGAGCACCAAGGGTAGATGGTTGACCAAGTGGCTACTGTCGTCTCTTGCGACGAGTGAGGCCTTCAATTGCCGATGTAGTCTCTAGACCATGCCATTGGCAGACGGATGGTAGGCGGTCGTGTGTATATGGCGCGCTCCCAGCATTTTAGCAAGTGATGCGAATAATCTGCTAATTGAATAATTGCGGGAGGGGCCCGATAATGTCTACGTGCACGTGGTCGAAGCGGGTGTCTGGTGGTCGGAAAAGATGCAGCGGAATCTTGGCATGTCGCTGCACCTTGGCTCGTCGTCAAGGAGCACAGGTCCGCGTCCAGAGGGTAATGTCCTTGTTCATTTGGGGCCACACATATCGTGAGGTAATGAGCCGACGGGTTGCTCGAGTACCGGGATGGCTGAGGTCATGGAGCGAGTGAAAGATGGCGCGGCGAAAATCGGGTGGAATGTATGGCCGTGGTGTCCCCGTTGAGGTATCGCATACCACGTCACAGTTTGGGAGCGGCAGCGGAAACAGTCGAAGTCGTAACGATGTAGAAGATGCTTCCATTGTCTGCAATTTCGCCTCATCTTGTTCAGCCTTCGCCAGTCTGTAGAAATCCAAGTCAGGGGGCGCAGGGGAGTCTCGATACCTGAAAGAGCGTCAGCCGCTTCATTATTCGCTCCAGGCACGTGACGCAGATTGGTTGTATACTCGGAGATGTATGCGAGATGACGAATTTCGCGGTCCGAGTAAGAGGTCCGATTGGCATCAAAAGCGGAGGTGAGGGGTTTGTGAAGGGTCAGGACGTGAAAAATCTGGCCTTCCAGGAAGTGCCGGTAGTGTCTGACCACTACGTAGATGGCAAAAAGCTCACGGCCGAACATGCTACAGCACGTCTCTAACTGGCTTCAACTTCTGTGAGAAGACACCGAGTGGAAACCAACCCGTCTGGTCGTACTGTTGAAGTACAGCTCCAGCTGCGACGTCGGAGGCGCCAACCATGAGCCTAGTCGGCGCATGGGGTCGCGGATAAGCAAGGAGTGTTGTTTCCACGAGGGCTTACTTCGCTCTCGCGAATACGTTCATTGCACTTGTGTTCCAGTCGACCGGCGCCGTGGGGCTCTTAGGTGATCGCAGCAGGTCTGTGAGTGGCTTGAGAATTTGGGCGCAGTTGTTGAGGAATCGCCGATGGAAATTTAAAACACCCGGAAATTCTCGTAGCTTGTGAATTGAAGTTGGTTGGGGAAAATCCCTGATGATCTGGACTTTAGACAGCAACGAATAAATACCCTGACCCGTAACTCGATGTCCCAGGAACTCGAGATCGTTTGTTCCGAAAACACACTTCGTTGCGTTGACGACAAGGCCGTAGTTGCGCAGTTGCTCGAATAGCAAGCGAAGGTGTTGTTTATGCTCTGCGGGTGACTTTCTAGCGATGAGCAGGTCGTCGATGCACGTAAACACAAAGGGAAGCCCGCGTGTCACCTCGTGTATAAATCTTTGGAATGTCTGTGCTGAGTTCCTCAGTCCGAAGGGCATTCGTACTTATTCGAATAACCCAAACGGCGTGGTTATTGCTGTCTTGGGGATGTCGGATGCCTCGATCGGTATGTGATGATAAGCTTTGACTAAATCGGCCATACTGTAAATAGATGTTCCGGCGTGTTTTTTTTCTGTGAAGCCGTGAAGGTGGGGCAAGGAATAGCGGTCCGGCAACGTGCTTGCATTCAGGGCACGGTAGTCCCCGCACGACCTTCAGTCCCTGGCTCCTTTTTGGGCACCATGTGCAGAGGCGATGCCAAGCAGCTGTTTGAAGGCCGGATATTGTCAAGCTCAAGCGTGTGCTCGAATTCCCGGGGAGCTGTTTTGAGCCGTTCACCGGAGAGGCGGCAAGGTCGTACGTAGACAGCCGGACCAGATTCTTATTACTGACATTTTAGAGCGTTTTTTTAATATTTCCGGAATGTAGTCTGGCATTGACTATTTTAAGCGCAACGTGTTTTACTTTGTCAAGGTTGTAGCCGCTGTCCCCAACTCTGATACTGCCCATTCTGGGTGATCGAGTTAATGACATTGAGTGTATTATCCTTCAAAGATCGCTTTCTGTCACATGTGGAGGTGGTGTCATCTGAGAAGTGGTGTCATCTAGGCTTGTTGGTGGTATCTTAATTTTTTTGCACTTTTACTTCTTTAATAAAACTCTCGTTAAACAATTCTGATAACGCCTTGTAGGAACTAGACCCGTGAAATTGTTTTTAGAGCCTGCCATTTATACTATTTACTCATCTTACCAATTATCTAATTAACGAGGTTCCAATATTTTGTTTTCTCCAGTTTCAAGCCTAAGTTTGAAACTCTTTTACGTAATGATTTTGTTTAGCTAAACGTATATTTGCTGTGACCCTATTGCGTACTTTGCGGAACTCTTTTTATGTACGATATCTTTAGATTTTGCTTCTGTTGACGCAGTTCTAGAATGTGCGAACTTTATCCGAATATTTTCGGCCAGTCTTTTTTCAGTTCTATCTACCTGGTAGAACTTGAATAAATATCCTGAAATACGTCAACAAGGTTAACGTAGTCTGTGAGGTGATCAGAGTCTAGCAAGGAATTTCAGTCGCACCTTTGAATTAAACTGTGTATTTTTGCTATCTTGTATAGTTTTATACTAATTTTCTTCTAAGTGTTCCAGCGTACTCTCCCTAGGACAGAAAAGACGGTTATGTATTGATCAGCCACCTTCAATAACGTTAACCAGATCGCCTGTTTATAAACATGGTCTTTTACCTTCTCTTGTATTGCCGAAAAATTGAGATATGTCAATCGTTTATCAAGTGTTAGGACCTATAGAAATTACAAGTTGAGAGCCTCTCCGGCAATTAGAGAATATTGTCGTTAAATTGAGTTCTTACTGTTCGTGATGTCATGCAAAACTAATTCCTATTTAGATATATTGTACCTAAATAAGCTTCGCACATAGAAGAAGACAGTAAGGTGTTTGGGTAAGTGGTCTTGATGCGAAGGGTTTGTCGACAAATGATTCGCCGGCGTCAACGCGCATGCGGCCGCAAATGTTTCGGCACTTCGAGAAAATTGAGGTTTAGCGAGGTATCTCGAGGCGCCCGCTTCGTCCCCGCGGGAGCTTAAGGACTGTTCAGCAGAAGTGTCATGATTTGTGACTCCTGTCTAGCGTGAAGGAGGAAGACTTATCGACTTTTCCATCACCCAGTCATATTGGCACTGCCTTCTTGGAATCATGGACGCGACCGCCATGAGGTTGCTTCAACTTGTCGCTCCGATCTTCACTCCCTGCCTTGGCGGATGAGTTGTATTCGGGGTTTCCATCACATTTCACCGCGCTTTCTTGTTTTACTTCATAAAGTGAAGCCTGCTACCTATATCTACTACTTAATTGCATTACATCATAATGGGCACAACTTCTGCAGTTCATTTTGTAGCAGGGCTTTGCCATATTCACCGTCGATGTATTGAATGCGTTTGGGGATGAGGCGCATGAACCACTGTTAGCACTGAGCCACATTGATTATGTAAATGTCTGAGACAGCACGATGGTTCAAAGGTCAATTGCTTATAACAACTCAGGTTTGCTTACTGATAGTGGCGGAACATTCGCAATAAAACGCGCGTATATTTGTGATATCGCACTTAGGAGTGGAATGCGACAAAAGAAAATCTGCGTAAGGAGACTACGTATATTTCCTAAAGCGTCGTCCTTGAATGCATAATAGATCGGGGAAAATTTTTGTTGATTTTGTGTGAGGGAAGTTGTGGAGGAGATAGGCAATGACAGGTTTAACTTGCATTAAATCTGATGCTACGAAATACTGGTACGTCAACATCAGGTGACTTGTTTGTTCCTAATAACACACCTGGATATATTTCAGGTTGTCAGTCTCATAGAGCGCAGCTCTTAGGCACCCGTTTCCGGGTTGATCGGCGTCGCCGTCGGTGTCGGCGTCGGCATCGGCTTAACCGGGCGCTGCGTTATGGGACGCCTGCCTGCTAAAGAGTGGGGAAATGTTTCCACTAAACTTAGCGGGGAAGCTTTTCCGATAAATATAGCGGGGAAATGTTTCGGCTCAGTGTAGCAGGAAAATTTCCCAAATTTAGGAAAACATTTTTCGCTAAATTTAGCGGGAAACTTTCCTCGCTAAATTAGGCGGAAAACCTTTCCCGCTAAGTTTAGCGGGTTAAATTTTCCCGATAAATTTAGCTGGGAACTTGACGTCACGTGACCTCAACACGAATTTAGTTTCTCCGCTAAGTTTAACGTGGAAAATGACGCCACGACTTTGTGTCACGTCACCCATGACCAAATTCAGCGGCAGAAGGAGAGGAGGAAAGGAGGAGTGGGGGAAAGTAGGAGGAGGAGGAGGAGGATGAGGAGGGGTGGATGAGGGGGAGCATAAGAAGGAGGGGAGGAGCAGGAGAGAGGAGGAGGAGAGAGGCTACGATGGAGGAGGACGGCATACCCTCCCCTCCTCTTCCTCAAGAGCTGTGCCCTAGTTTCGCATAACAGAGATTTGTAACCGTCTTTCAGTTTTTGTTTTGCTATATAGACATTCGGTTGATCGGTGTATTTACATATTTTAATAAACTCCACACTCTGCTCGGTCCTATGTCAGCAGTCTTTCAAGTTATTTATTAATTGGCCGTTCAGTGAGTGTAGCAACGGAGGAACGTTTGGCGAGCGTGTAGGTTCAATACTCAATACGAAGAAAGGAAAACACAAACAGGGGACAGAGACAGACATGTACGAGCTTTCATTTACAACATTTATTCTAAGCCAGCAGAACTCCGCCGAATGAGACATCGGTTGGCAAAGAAGGGAACAGGGGAAGTATTTAGAAAGGAGGCACATAATTGCGAAAACAAAAAGCAGGCTGAGCGGCCGACGCATGTGCTTGTACATGTCACTCCATGTGTGTCTTTGTCTCCTGCTTGTCTTTTGCCTTTCTTCGCACTGAGCAACGGAGGCGGACAAGCTTTGTGGACTTCCGATTCTAGTTCACCCCAATGACCGAAAACCGTAGTTCCCGTAATTAGCACACGCTCTGCAGATCGGCACATAATTCGTTTTCACGTGAAACGCTCTGCGGCTTGAGTACAACAATTCGCGAAGCCTGGATAAAAGCGTGGCCTCGCGGTTCGACACTGATTGATTGGTATGGAGTGAGGGGCAAGAAGCCATCAAAGTAAAAAGAATTTGCGCCAGCCGAGAATCGATCGCATGCGAACTAGGTTATTAAGATGATATAGCAATAGAATTTCATCTCCGATAGGAACTTTTCCAGAATCTAGATGACACTGGAGAGGAAGTGTTTCCACTCATCTGCATACGCGATATAGTCCTCCTTCTAAATAAAAATAAATAAAAAGCTTGCCTTTTTGTTCCGGATATCAGCGGACGGCTTGACCCTAAAAGCTCCCCGGCCCACTTACTCCGTCGTCCCGCCGAGCTGCCAGAATGGCTGTTTTTTGTTCTGTAGTTAACAAGAGGATATTGGGGAGGGTGTGGGCTTCCAAAGCCATCGCAAAGTGGACCCTTTGTCCCATTCTTGCTAGATAAAAAACAAAACGGGTTTAGAAAAAACAACATCTCAAACGCTCAGTTTTTCGGCTGTTTCGCGTTCCGAGATTTTTCGTACGATACGATTTCCAAATAGCGCGTAGATTGTTGATATCATCATTACAAAAACTAATATGCCATACATTTCTTTCATGGCGCTGTGTCATAATGTTGCGAAATAATCTGCCACAATTCGGAATGGCGTTGAATCCTAAATATCGGCCCCTCAGAGCCTACATCTCATTCCCGTGAAGCAGTGCTTTGAAAAATAAATCTACTCACTCAAAAAAGTACCTGGTCTCCTTGTGCAAAAAAAGAAACGAAATTAACCAGTTCGCGATACAATCAGCAGCCATTAGAATCTCAGATTTCTTTTCCAGAGCACAGGATTTCGTTTTATTTCAACGGTCACCCTGATTTCCAAATAAGTACACTATATGTTGTACTGCCGAAAAGCCAAAAAATGAATTACCAGAAGTTTAGATAGTGTTGCGTCTTAAATACGTACTCATCAAAGCGTAATTCGATTGTATACAAAGCTATAAAAAATGATGCGATCAATAATTTTTATAATTAATTGTTCCGATTAATCCCTTCGCAAAACTGACTTGCCACTGAGGTCCCAGCATATTTTACCGAGCGCCGCATTTGTTGTCGTTTTGTTTTGTTCACCCGGATGAGACGCCGCCACCGCAGATCACTCAAACAAGTAAATAAACGCTGTGGCCCCAAGTAACAGCGTCAGGGGGCGCTGGGCGCTTTTTGGCTCATGTGATTATCTTTTTTACGAGATCGTAGGTAAAGAACTTTTTTTTTCTCGAAATGAGCCAATTCTATATCAAGCGAAACTGAGATAAAGTGGAACGTTTGAGTATCAGTAAAGATGTGAGCCCTGTACCGCGGTCACCTTCGCAGTGTTTCTTCTCGCATAATATGACCGATTCCAGTTTAAAAACATGAGATCGATGCACCGACGGATATAGTCCAAATTTCAGCAAAATTTAGCTGAGTTTCGGTTTCTGGGTTGTTTAGGGCCGGCGCCCTCTTTGCGCTGGGTATAATGCTTCTCTCAAAAATATTTAAAGGGGGTTCACTGGCTTGCGGCTGGTGTAGGCGTCGTTGTATTGCATTCCGAGGAGTCTGCACCTTCTTTGTATTTTGTCGGTTTGTTTTGGGGAGAAAAAAATGGAAGGGGGAGGGAGGGGGGGGGCTACAAATCTGCGCCAGAGTTATCGTCGAGAAAAGCAATAACCGCAGAAAATAACCCGGGAGTAAAAAAAAAAAATAACGGGTAACGTGTAGGGTGGCAGGTCATTTCATCCAACGCCGTTTCATCGAAGAAGTGATTGTCCGGTACCGAAACGTCGAATAGACCCCTTTCGAAAGTCACGTGCCGAAGTTCGGAACCACTGTACAACGATGGAACAACTGACGTCATGAAACGTGCAAGTCATTCCATAAGATAGCGAACGTCTGAGCGCGATAAACGTTAGGAGCCCACGAACCACTCAAACAGTGTCGAAAGTGCAACGTCACAGCGTTTATCACGTTATTTTTGTGGGTGTTTTTTAGATGCGGAGCATCTCTTGCTCGGGTCTATGTCCCGCGGCGTCAGGCGTCGTAGTCCGCAGTCGCACTACGCACGCGCAACTCTCCTCCTTCCCTCGCTCCAACAGCTGCGCGTTACTCCAACACCACCTAGAGCTGAACGCTGCAGCGCTCCTCCGGTGACGTCACACGAGTCGGCTGGCGAGCTCCGCGGAAAAGCGCTGAACTGAAGGCGTCGCGCATAGATTTACCGACGTAGATTGACATTTTTTTATTGACCCAAATATTTGTTAATTGGTAAAAAGGATTTATAAATATCTGTATGACTTTGAAACGTATTTTGTTACACGGGCAGCATATTAGGACGTACAAATATTGTTATGATATGAAAGAACAAGGTTAACGACGTTTCGAGAAAGATATGGGTTTTCGTCTTTAGGCATCCAAATCTTGGGTGCTTTAATTATCTCTAGGAGTTTGAAGACACAAACAAACAAAAAATGAATGCCCTGAAACGTTACTGTAAGTGATGGGACCCGCCAAAATGCATAACAGCAGCAATCAGAGTTGGTGATGACATGTGCGGTTACTAAAGTCGTATGTGAAGCTAATGAAAAGAAGATTATTTTAAAAATGTGGACTTTTCGAGCACGAAAACATGTAATGGGTTGAAATGTATTTTTTACCAGAAGTAAACATATGATAATAAAAAAACTGACACGAGCGAACTGGGGAATGTTTTTCATAAAGTAATTAATCCGAAACTGAGATACGAAGACTCAAAAATTAAACGCAGAAAAGACAAAAAAGATGCAAAGACGCCGCCTAGATTAAAGCGCAAAAGTTTTGATTTAACGGAGTGCAGGAAAACTTAGCAAACTTAAAGCCTAATTTTCAATAAGGGACACATGCGGCTGTGAGAGCTTCATGCACACATCTACCCGCGATCATTAACACCACGAATAGATGCTGTGAATATAAGTTATCTTACCTTTGAAAGCTTCAAATTGTATATTCTCGTGTATCCATACTTTCTTCTTGTATCCATCTTGACACAATTCAAACACAAGCAACTTAGATGCCGCTCTGTAGCTTTCGCGGCACTAAGACACAGCACATGTACGGCAATGTAAAAAAATAATAATGAATGACAACTGTTGCACTGAATATAAAATACTTATTTATATTTTGGGGTTTCATATTTTCTTTTCTTTGACTTGGGATTAGCCTCATAAGCTTTTTGTTCACCTTTCCACAATAGATTTTCAGCACAATGTTCGTGCTGCACCAGAACAAGTTCTTCAGCACGAGCTCACTTGTGTGTCCTTCTTCAGAGCGTCGAAGTCACAAGTCTCGTTGGTAGACAGCAATTCCATTGTAAGCTCGCTGACGAACTGACGCTGGGTCAGAACCTTCATAAACTCTGCCTGCTTGGAGAGTTCTTGAGCTACAACGTAATTGTGTGTCATGGCATTAACGGCGAACATAGTTGGATAAAGGAGCCCCCTCGATCCAATTGCTTGACAAGAGAGTAGTTCTGCGCAAGTGAAACTGTTGCCGTCTTATCTTCTTCGGTAAGCGCCGCCCTGTAATTTTGACATTTAGGCTTTTTCAAAGCGGCATAAACTGTGTACCCTGGTCCCTGCCACGGAGACTATAGGACTGGGAGGGTATAATTTATCGCTTGTGACACTGCCTCTCCTGTAACTATACTATGTTGCAGCTGGGCCGTGGCGTGTCTACTTGTTTTTCAAGCTCCTCCCATCGCTCGTCTCCACACGGGGTTGTCGGCAACGTACTCTGCAGTCGCAGCTGATTTTCACCTTCATAAAGCTGCCTTATAGATATGTGATATTGCGAGCCAGCCAGCTGCCTGTACTTCCCGAAACGGTCTTCCAAGGTACCAGTCTGAATCTCTCCCAGCAGGACGTAGATTCCGCCCGAGTTCAGTGAAGCAGTATTCGGTGATCTGTACAAGTGCACGGGTTGTTTGACGGAGTGCTCCGTGAGTCTCCTTGGTTAGCGTGCCGCTGGTAAGGTCCTCGCTCTCCCATACGTTAAACCAGGCGTCCAGCCAGTCAAAAGAGACTGCACAAAAAATGCACATTGGGATCGTCCTCTGCAGAAGTCACTGGTTCTTGAAGGTAATCTCTGAGTCGCGTCCCTTTGTTCGGCGTCCATAATAAAATTTCCTTCAGATTCCAAGACCTCGATGATTTCATTGATTTCTTTAATAATATGCGCTACAGATGCATGTAGCAACAAGAAGCGGACATAAGCGAAGGCTACAGGCTCCTGACCGTGGTTTTGAAAACGGGAGCTTGCGCTACAAAGATACGTTTCTAAAATTAAAAGTGAGAGCTAGCTTGTGCTTGTCGCTTTCGCAGCCACGTCAGCGTGAAATTCAACGAAATAAACTCAATGATTAAAGAAAAAGGTGAAAAGATATGAGAGTTCTCACCCTGGTACGCGTCGATAGAACCAGGTTTTTTCGAGGAATCGCCCGCACCCATACTTTTCGCAGTTCTTCATCCTCCGGGAACTTAAACACAGACACTTTCTTCGACGACGTTTCATAGATCCCATGGCACTCAGGGACACAGTATTTATGAGACATGGCTAGCCCGAAAGCCGCCCGTAAATTGACAACCACCACCCGTAAACCGCCACGCACACCAAACACAAAAGACAAAAGAGACGGTTAGAGGAGTTCGCGTACTCCCGCCGCGACACTTGTGCAAGCCGCCGTGCGCAAAGGAGGGAACAATTGTCCATTGCAGCAACTGCCCCGGGAGACCCTGAGCTCGGAGAAGGCTAAAAACAAAAACAAAAAAAGGCTGGAGCATGCGCGGCTTGGCGTCTTTGGGAAAACACAGTTAAGAAAAAAAAAAGAGAGCCTGTGTTGCGGAGAAGCAGGGGGGAAAGAGGGGAAAGGGAACGCGGCTCACCGCGGTGGCGGCCATTAGAAAACCGCTTACGTTGCCAGCAGCGAAGAAGTTGCTGCCATACACGGCGGACTGAGTGTTACTATCTTTTAGTTTGGGAAAGAGACTGTATTGTTGTGTTACATATGTCCGCCTGCAAACAAACAACTAAGTTTAATTATATTAATTTTGTTTACTAGGTTCGAAACCTTAAAAACGGGCTTTCGACAACTTATTGCTTCCGTCATTTCGGAGTACACAAGGCGAGTTATCTCGCTGATCTGGTTTCGGTTTCGGAGACCGTGAGCCCGGCACAAGCCGTGAACGTTCCAGGGTAAACGTTCCAGAGCAGGGTAAAATACAACCACACGGCCCACCAGAGCAAACGCATAGCTATCGCAAATCTTGGCTTGTGATTGCGCCTTTGTAGATCATCTTATCCCCCCCCACCTTTTTTTAATTTTTTTTAAATATTAGTTTGGGTGTTGCAGCAGTGGCGTCACGAGAGTCAGCGGCACCCGGGGCGGTAGCCTGCCACGACCCCCCCCCCCCTCGCTCTCGCATAGCCCGCCGTGACTCCCCCCTTCCCCCCCGCCCTCGTGGCCAGCCGCGACCCCCCCTGAGCGCTGCACCCGGGGCGGACCGCCCCCCCCCGTTCCCCCTTGTGACGCCACTGAGTTGCAGGCCACCCGGTATGGGCCTTCGGCCTATCTGCGGCACCCCGTCTCTCCCGAGCCGAAATAAATGAAATACAGGAGACGCGCAAACGACGGGTACAACAAAATCGTCTGCGTATTCCGCACGCCTCGCAAAAGCACTTCCCCACTCACCTTGCGAAAAGCGCGAAACACGGAGTCCGCACCGTCCCGACTTCCCAGACTTTTACCTGCTTTAAGAGCAGTTTGTACCTGCTAGTAGTTATGTGTACTGAAATTTGAAACTACCCAGACAACACAAAACGTCCTCAGGATGTCCTCAAATGGTCCAAACGTCCTAGATCCATATGGGATGTACTGAGGATGTCCACAGGACGACGCACCTATTGTGATCCCCACAATGTCCAGTTAAAGGATTTATTCTGGACCATAAAAAAATAATCGAAGTCGCGCAGGACGCGACTTTCGAGTCGGTACCACAACTGTGCAAATAAAAATTATTATTATTATTATTATTATTATTATTATTATTATTACCATACAATAAATGTATTATTATTATTAATATTATTATCATTCTTCCTATTATTATTATCATTTTAATGTGTTAGCATTAGCAACCCTCTCCCACCTGCTTAGTGTCGCTCCGAATAAACATTGACCACATTGTGCTTGTCGAACCGCAGCCTTAGGCTAGGTGGCGCAAGCTACCAACCGCTACAAAGAATAAAGCCAGTAACATTCACCTATCCAGCCAAAGTCAAGCCACTGGCGAAGCCCGGATGCGTAATTCTTTTCCCGCGCAAAGAAGTTCGTGTTTGCATTGTTCGCATCGGTTTTTTCGTTGTTTTTCGCCAGTTACCGTTCCCATTCAAGTCCGCCGTTGGTCCGCCGCACATCAAGTGTTGCTTTTCAATCGGTGGGGATGGCGTCGGAAGCGGCAGATGACTCGGAACGTGGTAAGTGTTCTCTTTCTAGCACTGCTAAGGTGTCACCATTCACATAGAGCTCAACGATGTCGGCAAGTGCAGAGCGTCGGTTTCAGCGCAAGATAATCCGGCGCGTAAACGAGTGTATCGAGCTAAGTTTACCCAAAGATCCAATTTGTTCCACTGCTGTTGAAGTTCAACTCCCGTCTCAAGAAGCAACGGTGTCTTCTGAATGCGATAGCACTCGACAGGACCATTTGATCGCAAACGCAAGTTCGCTGCAAGACACCACCTTTGGCTGCCAATCACGGTCAGTAGTTTGTGATGATCAGCTTATTGGGGACGTCAGTGGTTCCTATGACCGCCACGAAAGTACGCCTGTGCATATCGCACCGAGCGAAGAACTGTCCGACATTGAAGACCACGTGTTGCCTTTCCGCAGGCAACTGCAAAGGTGGGCGGTCGAATCGGGCAGCTCTCACAATGCAGTGTCCAAGCTTTTGATCCTGTTGCGCACTCATTCGTGCTTTTCTTCTCTGCCTCGATCAGCGAGAGCGTTGCTCGAGACGCCTAGAAAGGCCTTGGGAATCGAACGTATTGGCGGTGGAGAGTACTGCCACTTCGGTATCGTACAAGGTGTTCTGGATGCCGTGGGAGAGTCAGGGCATCTGCCCCGGGAGCTTGCTCTCGATTTTCATATCGACGGGCTTCCAATTGCAAAAAGCTCCAGAACCCAATTTTGGACAATCCTCGGGAAAGTGAAAAACCTAAAAAATCACGCTCCTTTCGTTGTCGGTGTCTTTCGGGGTGACAGAAAGCCCGATGATGCTAATGAGTTCCTTCGTCGCTTTGTGGATGAACTGAGAGAGGTTATTACCTCTGGCATCAGTCTTGGTGCAGAAAACATCCCTGTCAGGCTAAATGCACTTGTTGGCGACGCACCAGCAAAGGCATTCATCCTCAACATCAGGAGCCACACTGGGTACTACAGTTGTACTAAATGCACCGTGAAAGGAATCTACATTGAAGGCAGAGTGTGCTTTCCTGACATCAGCAGGAGTCTGCGGACCAACACCACCTTCCGCACCCAGCGTCAAGAACAACACCATATTGGCGAGACCATTCTCGAGGAGCTACCAATGGATATGATCAAAGACGTACCGCTGGACTATATGC
The DNA here is from genome assembly GCA_037355805.1 of Ixodes ricinus. Lineage (NCBI taxonomy): Eukaryota > Metazoa > Arthropoda > Arachnida > Ixodida > Ixodidae > Ixodes > Ixodes ricinus. The sequence continues at coordinate 32,081 of JAZHYW010058471.1, forward strand.
ATCTCGTATGCTTAGGAGTCGTAAAAAAGCTACTTATTTTGTGGATTCGTGGACCAAAGGGGATCAAACAAGGAACACACGTTCGGGATGAAATGTCAGCCAGGCTGATGACGCTTGCCTGGTGTGTCCCATCTGACTTTAACCGAAAGCCAAGAAGTCTGATTGACGTCGATAGATGGAAAGCAACGGAATTCAGGTTTTTTGTGATGTACGGCGGACCATTGGTGTCCTGCATAATACCGCAAGAGATGTATGAAAACTTCTTATGTCTTCACGTGGCAATCAGCATCCTTGCGTCGCCAAGCTCTTCACCAGGTGAATTGGATTATGCTGAGGAACTTCTGAAGTTTTTTATTAAAAGCTTTGGAGAAATTTATGGACAACACTACATATCACACAATGTTCATGCACTCTGCCACCTCGCTGCAGACACTCGTCACCTAGGACCACTTGATTCGTGGAGTGCTTTTCCTTTTGAAAGTCATATGGCTAGCATCAAGAAGCTGTTGCGAAAGCCACAGTTTCCCTTGGAGCAGCTCTCGAACCGACTTGCTGAGAAAAGAAATCTTCGCAGCAGGGAAGATGTTACTGTAGGAAGCAGCCCTTCGCTGACTGATGAACATCATCGTGGGCCCCTTGTGCCTCAGTGCCAGGGAACGCAGTATAGAAAAGTGGTTCTTCCAGAAGGCATTGCTCTCGACACAGGAAGGAGAAATAACTGCTGCAAACTCTTTGATGGGAGTGTAGTTGTTGTCGAAAACATCGTTAATCCTGCACAGGGTGCGCCAAGCATCATCGGAAGGAAATTTTTGAAACGAGATGACCTGTATGCTGTACCTTGCCCCTCATCACTGCTAGGAATTTTTGTTGTGAGCCGGCTATCCACCCTACGGTCTTGGCCTCTCAGTTGGATATCTGAAAAATGCTTGAAGGTTCCGTGGAAAAAGAAGTTTGCTATTTTCCCTCTCGTGCACTTGAAGGGGTGAATCTGTGAACAGTTTGTGTAGATACTCTGCCATATGCTCTATACAATCTTTCCTCTTCTCAAGGCAAGAAGTTTGTCCTTGTCAAGTTTCCTGAAGAAGACGACTGTGTGGCTATTGTCCACGCCAAGTGGATTAATGGGAATATCTGTCGGTGGCCACCAGACTCTAGAAATGTCCAGCACCTGTTGAAAAGTGAAGCGTCCCCAACTCCGGACTGGCGATATGTCCCCTGCACGCCATTCGAAGAATTCAGTAAGTCCCATGTCCTAAGTATGGTATAGCACTGACAACCACTAGATAACTCTGCAATATTCTTTCACATGCAGCGTACTGAAGGAACCATTTTTTTGTCTTGCGCACTTCAAATAAGGTCCAAACTGATGAAGCAGTTAAAGGGACACTAAAGAGGTTCTTAAAGATGCCAGTTTTTGTTTTTATATCATATTTTAGGTGCTAATTAATATGTTTTGCAAATTTCAAATGGAAAAACCGCTTATTAAGCCTGTGGCAATAGAAATACATCCGGACTACCATATTTTCCGGTGTATAAGACACTTTTCTCCACAAATTTTGGCGGTGCGTCTTATGTACTAATTTTTACTTATAAACTTGCAAAAAAGGGGGGGGGGTGCATCTTATGCAACAATGTGTCTCATACATAAGACACATGTTTTCTCCACAATTTTCGGCGGTGCGTCTTATATACTAATTTTTACTTACAAACTTGCGAAAAGTGGGGGTGCGTCTTATACACCAGAAAATACAGTATGTTTTTCCTCACCTTCGTCCTAGAAAGTAATGTGTACGCTTGCCTGCTTCCCGGAGCATTCACTTGCAATAGTTGTGGGAGATGGTATTCCTCGCACCCGTGGATCCCGCTTTTGATTTCTTATCAGTGGACCGTGATTACATTTTGTAGTAGTTTTAACTCCGACAGTGAGAGAATAGGTAGTTACGACGGTGCAACCGATGCAGCTCCGAGAAGCAGCGCGCGTACGGATCACTCTGTGCAGGAAACCACCACGTGCGATTGGCTGGTGAGCGCCGTTCGTCATTCGGCAATGGTTGGGGTTCTGTGATATATGGCAGAACAAGAACGCTTGATTGGGTTTTTAATTAAAGAAATAGACGGTGCAGGGTAGTAATTTGTTTATTTTTAGGATGCTTAGGCCCATAGAATGAGTTACGATAAGAAACAGATGGTCTCAGAAACCTCTTTGGTGCCCCTTTGAAGAGGTTTTACACAGGCCATCATCATTACTGTCAGGACCACCTCCCACTTTTCACAATATCAATCAAGATATCTAGTTTCTTTTAAGCACTTTAACCAGTGCCAATTTCTTGAGCATGGATTAAGTTATGATGTCAGCACTCTTAATTATTCCCTCACAGAATTGGCTATTTCTGTTTACTTTTGTTACTTTTTTTGCTGCCAGCTCAATGTAGGGAACATGATTTGTGAAGCTTTCTCCTTCAAAGAGTGCCTATATATAAGCTCTGACCTATAACATCACATGAGGACATCTGGAATATTCCTAGTAAGGTTTGTTGTGAATATGGAAGTAGAAATTTAAGGTACCCACTGATAGCCTACCCAAGAAAGTTAATATAGAACTTCTCATTTGCATCCAACATTTTAGCTAATACAAATTGTGAGACAGGCATTCTTGGTTTTCTTCAGGCACTTATGAAGAAGCACGGAAAAAGCTTCGTCGTTCAGAGGACACGTCAGACCTTGAGAGTGAGATTGATCTTGGCAGAGGGAGAAGGAAAAGAAGACAACGGAGAGCACTAAGTTCCAGCCCAGAAGCTGTCATGAGACCACCGTTGCCGCCACACTTCATGATCAAGAGTATGCTTTCTGCCTCCACTAGATGTTTTGTATCAGGCCTGCAGCATCTGATGTTTAGTTAAATTTTTTTCTAAGGAACTAGGCATAGTTTTTACTTGACGTTTGAGATCAGGAACTTAGCTGTTTGATATTTTGAGCTAGTAACAACTTTATCAATTTGTAAACAGATCATCTTGACAAGGGCACAAATGGGAACACTGCTGATAAATTGATTGCTTTTGTTTTTCATTCCTCCTCATGTCCAGAAGCAGCTGGGAGACGTAGGGTCACTAACACATTCGTTGGCAAGTTCCCAACCTTCAACACCTTCAATGTCTGCAGCACATGATGAAAGTAAGAATTTTGAGTTTGTGTGAAAAACATTCTTACTTGAAAATGAGCATAGGAGGTGTTAAAGGCTGGTTCAGACAGATGTATTTTCTTGCGCTCGACTGTGTCGAGAAGAGACGGTGAGTTGCAATTGAAACAAGTGGAATTACACCTAGTTGGCATATTAAGTCACCATCTTACCTCACTGCAAACCTCTATAACATAATCAAACTAAAGAAAATGCAACTGTCAGAACCAGTCCTGCTCCCAGCATTGCGGCAGCAAAGCTGTGCCGAGGCTTGCAGGTCTTGTAAACAACAATACGGATACTAGCGAGTGCTTGCAACAGCTACGCATCAATGATTGCCCAGAACTGCCTAAATAGCGCTTAAACAATGATATTTTACTCGGCAGTAAGGACAATAAAAATTAAGGAGCTCGTGCAACCCCTGGAAAACTTCGGGGAACACCTGTGTTCCTGGGAGCCCAGTTTGAGAACCCACGGTAGCACGCCTGACTACTGATTCCCCTGTTACTGGTGTTGCTGCTGCATGAATCATGTGACATTTGGATCCAGCAAATTATGGCTTGATTTACATTTGAGGTGACCAAGCTTCTGTATATTGAATGTACTGAACTGGTTCACTCAGAATGACACTCCATTCTTTGTTCCAGTATTTTTGTCTTAACCATTCAAACCCTATTTTTGTGTTTTACTTGGTAGCAGACAGTGAGTCAGACTCCCTTCAGATCAACTCACAAGCGTATCGAGCTAGCCAGCGGCCATCAGAGGGGACGATGAACTATCAAAACAGAGTGCCCTGTGAGTAAACGATTGTAAAGCCTGTTGCAGCTGTGTTAGTAAATGTTTCTTTTTTCCCTTTTAGCACTGCCAAGAAATGGTGGACAAATTGTGCCGCATGGAAAGAATCTGCATTCAACTGCGATTCAGAAGACATGTTTCAACAGGACACGTAAGCTAGACATTGCCTATTTCAAGTTTACGTGTCGCTTCATAATGCATTTTTTTCGTTCAGAGAGCCAACCTAACCAGAAAAGCTGTGAACCACAGCAGCGCACCTCATGGCATTCAAGCAGAGCACAGCAAAATCCAGCATCTGAGGAACATACACTAACAAGCCCTAGGCCATGTACCAGCAATGCATGTAAGTTTGGCGATCAGCTAGACATAGTTGGTATATATGACTTATTTGCTCTTTATATGTTTTGCTGATTGCATCCCTAGATGACTGTGGAATTCATGAAAGCTCCAGATCAGGTATGCTCTTCAATAGCTAACATCTCTGTTCTTCCTTTTCTGACCACTTCTCTTGCTTTCTGTAAACAACCACAAACTTATCAAACACTTAGAATTCAGAAGTGGGCACATTAAGTTCGAGTTCACAGTTAACGACAAAACGAACATGTTGGTAATGGGGTTCACACTTTGAGGAAGGAACTACTGTCCCTTTCTGTGTCCCTTCCTGAAAAAGTGAGTTCACAGTTAGGTAAGTTTTTTTTATTTAACTTGCTATATGTTAATATTTGTATATGTTAACAGGGCTGAATATCTGTTACATCACTCTAAATCTACATATATTTCACTGTGTGGGGTGTTCTGTATTAAAGAGAACAGAGTGGAATTTGCCTTTTTCTTGTGCTTTTCAAAAAGACCTTCACTGGAAAAGATTGGGTTTCGCTCAAACTGCATGTCTTAGTGGCGACCGAAAGCAAGCTTTGCACAGCTACTTATGCACTTTCACTGCCACTTCATGCAGTGGAGGGCTGCGGCAGGTGGCTAGCTGTTGGTCTCGGGAAATGGGCATATTAAGCGAGTACAATAATACTACATTTAACAGGAATGCACTAGAAAAATCTTGCACTTATTTGTTCGTATCACAAATATTTTCTTGAAAGGGGCACTAAAGAGGTTCTTGAGATTGTCTATTTATGGTGATAACTCGCATTATGTGATCTGATTATCCTAAAAAATCATTAATTACAACCATGAACGGCCTACTTCCTCATTAAAAATGTGATCAAAGTTTGTGAGGAATGGCCAAGGCGCTCATCAGCCAATCATATTAACTTCAATACCCCTTAGTGTCCCTTTAATAAATCCATGTATGATTTCTGTGTGTCAGTCTGCACTCATAGGATAGCTGTAAGAAAAAATCTTTGGGAAAGGAGTCTTGGACTTTTGCCAGTGAACAAGAAAGAGTATATGCCTTACTTATTGTTTGATATGAAAATAGTGCTTGGAGTTCGTGTTTTGTGTGCATAAAAACATTTACCCACAACATGTCAGGTGCATATTGATGAAGTTTTCTAGCCAACCCATGTTGGCATGTATTTGTAAATTTCAGGGCTAGACAGGCAGATGGTTCGGCTTCTGCAAACTATACTCATCAGGGTTGAGCATCAGGGCACCCAGCTGGACGCCATATCCGCCAGGCTTTGTGATGGCAGAATCGAGCTTCAAGAGGACTTGTTGGAAGGACCATTTTCTAATATACAAGACTTTGAAAAGTTTGATCAGGACTTGTCAGAGAACAATGTGATGAGGTTGAAGTTGGTGAGCTATTCCTACATTGGAAGTTTTTATGTTTTTAATACAATAGTGAGATGAGTGATTAATGAAGAGGGCATGTACTTGAGCTAGTTTGTGATTCATGACTCAAGGATAAAAGCGTTGAAAACAAGTGGAAGAATGACAAACACTACCCCGAGAACTTTGTGGTGTTTCTCGATCTTCCAGTTGTCCCTTTTAGCACTTTTAAGCCATGGGTGCCAAGCAACACAAGACTGAATGTGATTTCATAATGCCAAAATACTCTACAGGCAGCACTTTTGCAGAACATTTGTAAGTAGCTGATTATTTCTGTAAAATTTAGGGTGCGCTCTCGACAAGATGTTGTGTCTAATAACAACTAGACTATGTTGCGATGACAGTCTGCACTCAAAAACTTGCATGTTTGTATGAAAATTATTACATCGATATGGTTCTGCATTTTGGTTTAAGCAGATAACTATGCCGAATTCCGTTTTTGGAAATTCGGCTTTAATGAGAAAAGGCTGGTATTTTAGAGCAGTATCGTGTGTCTGGTGGGAGGTTGGAAAGCTCACTATCATGTGACATCATGTACTTTCGTATCAGGTTATCCCCTGACCTATGAAATCACAGTTATGTTGGAGGACGGTTCAGTAATCAATATACGCCCTGTAAATAAAAACCTCTGCTTTTCAGTGAGGTTACAGCATAACTTCGCTGAAAATAAGAAAAAAAGAGAACTCCTTGAAACATTGTGTGAATAAATAGCTCTGCTGCTGTTCACACTTTTATATCACACTTATTCTATAGGGAGATTCTGCTGTTTAACTTGACTTTTGTCCTCTAATCTTTTCAGAGCTGCATGGTTATGTAGGAAATCCTATTTTAATTTTTTTACAGCTGCAGGAACTCTCGGGCCTGGGAGGAGACAGTGTAAGCCTTGCTACACGACGGGCCCTCGAAGCACTCATGGTGCAGAAAGTGGCTGTGGAGTACAGCTGGGTTGGACAGAAAGGAAAGCGCAAGTTCAGTTCGCTTGCAGTGTGCAAGCTGATATGCAGTGAGTAAGCTATTTCAGCTTAAATAAGAAACGGTTTTCGTTGCGCCGACTGTACTGGGAAAAGTCTTCTAGCTTAATGACATTTTCAAAGCCGCAGCTAGCCATTGTTCCTGCCTACACACGTCAAAGTGAAAACTACAGCCACAACTATAACACAGATGCAGTGGATAGGATGAATTGGGACATCATACTTAGTAAGACTGGAATTTTCCTGGAAAACTTCTAGGAACCTTGATCAGTATTGACGATGACCTTGTGGTCCTCTTTCATTTTCTCTCTCTCCCAGCACTTGCACCCACTGTCTAATGCTGCCTCATGTCACCTGACCCACTTTCGGTGATAAGGATGTCTCATCGCCCCATCTGTCCTCCCAAAGAGTGAACGGTTAGGTGGTGCTGGGAATGAGGTTCGAGTGACCAAAAGGATGAACGGTGGTAGCTGGGGGCTCTTGGACCAAGCCCGACATGCTGGCTGAGTGGGCTGGGAGCTCTAGCAGTTCTATAGGCTGCTCTCATCCAGCCGTAGAAGGATGAAGGTGACATATATATATATACCTGAACAACCCCGAAGTCACTGAGCACCTCCCCACCCCCAAGTTTAATATACATACAATTCTGGGAACTGTTCATTTATCTTCATGATTGCTACTGTATTTCCTGGGTTGGTTGGCATTTGCCAAGCATGGTGTCATTGAGAGTTACTGCACACAAATGCCTTTGTCCTCATGTGGTTGGATGGAACGT